>VZTE01001942.1:720476-774358 GCA_013397775.1 Eulacestoma nigropectus
TGGGAAAGGCGTGGGGAGGTGGGAAAGGCGTGGGAAGGTGGGAAAGGCGTGGGGAGGTGGGAGAGGCTGGGAAGGTGGGAGAGGCGTGGGGAGGTGGGAGAGGCGTGAGAATTGGGGGGTCCCGCTGACCGACCCCCGCTCCCTCAGGGCCGCGCCGAGCGCAGCGCCACGGCGCCCCCTGGCGGCGCCCCGGCGGTGCCGTGCGCGGGGCGCGGAGCGGGCGCGGAGGAGGCACCGGCAGGGAGGGACCGGCGAGGGGGGAAGCGCCGTCCTCGCTTGATGACTACACAATGAGTAGTGATATATTTTAATTTAAACACCATAAACCTATTGAGTGCTTAATTAACTTTAACCGTCTTCAGTGGAATGAAGCCAATTTGAGGGGGTCAAAAGGAGTTGTTTCAATATCAAACAGTTTTACATAGTCAATCCATTCATTCGGCCTACAGCTACTGATTAACACACAAAATTAACATGTTAGTAAAAATTCATATTCAGGTCTCTGGGGAAATTAAGATGCACATGCACAGAGCATGATTAGCACAACTATTGTTTTCCCCCAACAATATAATTTAATGGGTTTTCGGAATTACAGAAAGAGAGACTGGGTGCTGGTTTGAATTGATTATTTACCACAAAGCTTTGAAATATAGAGAAGACTGAAAACATCCTGAGCCAAGAGGGCAGCGGCAGAGAAAAACAGCAGCAGAGCAAGGCGCCGCCGCAGAAGGGTACGGCTGGAGCAAGGGAGCAGGCGGGCATCAGGCCCTCCCACGTCCCACAGAACCCAATCAGCCTCCCCAAGGACACTTCCCTCTGCCCTCGCCTACTGACGCCTTCCTCTCCTCCTCCCCTCCTACCCTTTCATGTCCCGCTGTTATTTTTCCATTGTGTCATTTGTTTTAGTAAGAGAACAAACAGCTCAAAGCTTCTTCCTATGCCTCAAAATATTGTACTTGCCAATTACTTTTCAGAAATAAGAGGATTAGGAAGGGTGCCAAACAGACAAAGGAAAGGTGAATAAAAGAAACGATATTTTAAAAATTTACCACTGGCAAGCCGAAAAAAAGTGACTGCCTGGAGGACCTGGCTTAAGTAGTAATGAAAGAAAATGAGAAACCCTGAGTGACTTCAGTAGTTTTTGGATCAGGCCCTCACACGTGGGTCACCCTACATGGTGTCCCACACTTCCTACAGGGCAAATCATCATTTCCAGCACAGAGAGGCACCAGGAAAGTTACCAGTCGCGTGGGAACACATAGAGGTGCATTACCTGAAGCCTGGAAGTCAACAGCAAAGGAGGGAGGAAGAGAGAAGCAAATGTCTGCTTTCTTGCATCACCAAACTATCCATAGGCCTCTTGAGTTCAGGTTAAAAAACTCCATGTAACAACCTAGGGCGTTCAGATCAACCATATAGTGTAAAAACAGACCCCTTCTACCTCTTATCTGAATAATGTGACCAAGGTCTACACAAAGATAGATTAACTGTCAAATTAGTTAAGGTCTTGTGAGTGGCAAATGTTCCCATGTCTTCCTAGGTTTAATGTATTAATTGTTTTATGAAGTAAAGACAGAGAGAGAGGGAATTCTCTTGTCATAAACGCAGGTGGCCGTACCTGCAGCTGGTTAGCCACTGCTACACTGCATCTACTGTGTTTGAGCTACCACACCACAACTCCCACAAGCAGAGTCTGTGCAGTCTGTGGTGCAAGAGAAGCTACAGCTACAGTGCCTGAGGATACCAGCAACATCCACAGTCATGGGAATAGTCTGGATCTGGAATTGGTGAACTTTCATGAGATAACCCGGACAGAATAGGTGCCCAAAAAGACTGTGCAATCTCCATACATGTAAATTTTTCTCAAAACTCAACAGCACAGAGCCGGGTGAAAACTGATGCAAATTTTTTGTTAGTTGAGTCTTCAGCAAGAGATTGGTTTAGATGAATTCCAGAGATCCCTTCCCACCTGCAGTATTGTATTTCATACATCAAGCACTCCAGTAGAGTGGTTCCTGATGTGCAGAAGTCAGGAGCCATACCTCACACAGCACCAGGATATTGTGGAACAATGGCATCTAAACATGGTACAGCAGCCAGCAGCACTTCAATGCCAGCTTGTGGTGAGCTCGGAGTTCAGGAAAAGCCAAGAGCACTGTTCAATACAAGCTGGGAACATGCCCCTAAACACAACGTAATAAAATGCTGTCCAATGCCACAGTCCACAAAGATGACAAATTCAGGACTATGACGAACCAGGAATTGCTGAATACTTTTGCAAAGTCTGTTAGAATTAGAATCCTAAATGCCAGAGCAAGAACACAGATATCTGCTTGCCTGGTGTTGCAGATGTGTTTGGCAGAGGCAAAACAAAGCCTAATATAAATAAGCATTGAGTTACATGGGTCCGAATTTTCAGCTTCACCTTAACAAGACTTACAGCTCTTTTTCTGCCATTTTGGCATCTGGTCACACAATCCTGTGTGCCTCGGTGTCTTTGTACAGGTCAGATTTAAACACCTGGCAGAACTGAATGCTTAGGATCACTAACGGTTTTGAATCTATATTTAAGTGATCGTTTTTGGAACAAGGACTAATGAGAACAATGGCATACCCCATTCATACTTGCATGTGATGTCTATTCTGCATCTGATATGAGAGTAGTTGTATACGTAGAAAATTTTAAGGACCAAAGAGTTTGAAAGGCATCTGGAGTCTGTAGATCAGAAAACAGCATTAAAGCAAAATACTGGGGGTAGCAGAGCTGGAGAAGATGGGGAGAATTGACTGAATGTCTCATGAGAGCATAGGTTAGGAAACTAATGTTAGGTTCATCACCAGCTGATTTTTGCAAGAACTATGGCAAAGCACCTAAAAGTTGAAAGCTGAGAGTGATCTTGGACTGAACCCTTAAGCAAACGCTGTAAGGACTGCAAGAGAATAAGCACAGTTCAGCAGTGATCACAGTTAAGGTTCACCTCCCTTAAGAATGTGATATGTAGTAGTAATCCATGTAATGTTTTAAGGAAGGGAAATTAATCATTTATTGCAAAGATGGAAGTCAGAAACAGCCCAAAATGGGAAACTCTGAAGAAGTAAAAATGTATTTAAAGTGGTGGTGATAAAAAAGATTGGGAAAGCAAGATAAAAATTTAGGATTGTGATGTTACAGAAAAAATAAGAGGAACCTGCAGGACAGCCAAAGCTAGAGAAGCAGGGAGGGTAACTAAGTTTCAGAAGACTTCTTGCTACTTCATCTGTTTAACCAGCAACACACAAATAGAAAAGGAGAACCAAGAGACTACAGAGAGAGAAAAATATTTCTCTTAAATGGCTTTAGCACAATAAGAATCTTATTTCACAGGTACTGGGGGAATGGTCTGCCCAAAGACCTATTCACATACAGTAAAATACTCCAAACCCAGAGACATCTAAGAAAAGAATTGATTGTTTTTAGTGAATTTTCATTAAAAATTAGGGTCAGACAAGGCTGACAAAGATTTCCAAGAGAAGCAGACAATATAGTTATTAAAGGAAATTTTGTTTGAATATGTATATACTTTTAAAAGGAATGGAAAAGGCCAAAGGATGATCATACTTAAAACCAGCTTAACAGACAGGTGTTATGGTTTGGCCTGGAAATTGTGCATCACAGTCCATTTCGCTGGATCTGTCTGAGTCTACAAGACAGACATCTAGGTGTGTGCTCTCTATTGAGCAGGGCAAAGCAGCAGAGAGAAGGAGCTGAAAGTCTGACTCTGGCTGAGTCTTCTTTACATCACTACGAAGCCAAATAGTTAGAAATGTATCAGCTGTTCTCCCAAGTGCAGCGTGAAGCTAAACAGGTACAGCATCTGGGAAGAGGAGTGAAAGGCTCCTGTCCTACTCACAGGAATTGTCAAAATTGCCAAACTAAGCACACATGGTTTTTACTTAGGCAGTATTTTGTATTTTAGACAGAAAAGACCTTTGATCAAAGTGCCGTCTAAGGATCTGCTAATGAAATAATCTAAATTGACTCGAAACACATTAGGATGGGTGTTGAGAGCAGGGAGTACTAAGTTACTGTCAAAACTAAAGCTCTTGTCAGGCCACACCTGCAACTCTGTTGAGTTTTGGTCCCCACTATAGAAAAGAGTTGTGGATGGCTCGGAAAAGGCCGTAGAGACAGGGCAGCCTGACATATGAAGAAAGGCTGAGGGAACTGTGTTTGTTCAGACTTGAAAAAAGAAGGCTCAGAGGAGACCTTACCATAATATTCTGGTATTTAGAGGGTGTCTATGCTAAGAAGGTGGAGACCCTCTTTCTACAAAGAGCTGAGGGGTAATTGGTACAAGTGATCCTGGGGAGATTCCAGTTAGACACAAGAGGAAAATTTTTCACAGTGAGAACATTCAGCCATTGTAATAATGTCCTCAGGGAAGTGGTAGTTTCCCCAGCTTTGGGCACTTTTAAGGTTTGGCTGAAGAGGGTGTTGTGCCATCTTGTCTAGGCTGTCCTTTTGCCAAGAAAAGTTCAAGTAGGTGATCCTTGAGGTCATCTTCCAACCTGAAGGCCTGAGTAAGGCTCAGTAAACAGTCCAGTAAAAGGTGTCCCATGGGAAGAAACAAAGTACTTGCTCCAAACCAATTTGTGTATTTATTTTTAAATGGTTGGAAAAAAAGTGGGCACATAATGTTGTGTAAATGATAGAGGTCTGTACATTCAAAATGGTATAACTTTGGAAAACCTCAGAGTTTCTCTGTGTATCTTTGCAAAGGGCAGCTCAGAAACACAATGGCATTCAAATTTCAGGAAAAATAGGGCCAGAACATCCAGTAAATAAACTGCTTAGCATTTTAACACTAGATGGTAAAAAGTCTGAAAGTTAATATCCATGGCTCATGTTGAGGGAATCTAGATGTGTGGATAACATCTTCCCACTGTAGAAGCTCTGTAAATAAAAAGCAACCGTATGACCAAGAGGAGTACCAGTACACATGGCCTTCCAGGAAAGCAAGAAATAAAACCACTGCTATTATATCAATTACCTTTTTGTTCTTTAGCTTTGGCTGCTGCAAATCAAAGGATCCCACAAAATTTTATAGAGATACTTTTTTCATGGAAAGAAATTTGGAAAAACAGGATGATTATCAGCAAAATTCTGTAAATTACAGGAGATATCACACATGCAGCAAGAAAATTTTCCACTGGCCTTTCTTATAATCAGTGAGACGAAAGTCTCAAGGAGAAATCAGTGTAACAGCAAAACACATTGGAGTCTAACATGTAATATGTAACAGAACCTCTTGTAAGTAAACCAAAAATTTACTTTAAAAAAAATGAAAAATTGATTCAAAAATCTGCTTAAAAAGCGTTAACTTTTATAGCAGACAAAAAAGAGATACTTTTATCACATACATAGAAGCAAACAAAAAAAAAAAGCAATCATAGTAGAGCAACAGACCCATTTTGAGAAGCATCTCTCAGAAAGAATTTCAGAAAAAATGTATTTACTGCATTTATGTAAGACTACTTCCTATCAAAAAGTAAATGATAAATAACGCTGAAGTAGCCTCAGCAAATATTTAGTTAAACCACATAATGATATTTCATCCCTATAATTTGCTTTTGTCATGACAGAATAAACCGTAAGTAGGTGATTTACAGATAAATTCAGTGCAAAGGCCAAAATTTATGGTTCCCATCTAAGAATATGTGAGCAGATATGCTTTCAGTAATATAAATTATTTAGTCTAGCACAGATTGAGCAACACAAGTAGTAGACAAAGTTTGTAAACTTTGTTTGTAGATCCTCAAGCTAATACAATACTCTTAACTGGATATTCACCAATACATGAGATATTTATGAGTTTAGGTAACAGAACTCTCCACAATTATGCAAAAAGTTCTGAAGCATTTTTCACTAACTGGTATGAAATATGTTATAAAACCCCCACTGAATTTATTTCGCATCTTATGCTGTCTGGCAGGTGCTTTACTTTAAATAAATAAATGGTGAGGGAAAGAAAAACCCAAACAACCTTGGAGAAACTAAGTACATTAACAATTTGCACCAGTAATTCAACTTGAAGTGCACGAACCCACTTGACATCTGCAACTACAGTGTGTGTTTTCCACCAAAATCACAGAGGCACTGACCAGTGGCCTATGACAGGACATAAGGGCACACACATTTTACAGCAATATCTTCTAGAAGGCTACATGGCTTTGGAGGTGCAACAACAGCAATCCTTTATTTTATGTGTGTGGTGAAAATAGCTCTTGATGCACCTGACATTTTTCCATGAACTTTTTGTATTGCACAAGTGATGGTCTCCATTAAAAAGCAGAAGAGCAAAAGCGTTTCCTATTATGATCTTTTCAAGCAGAATAAGTGAAGAGTTATGGCAAGTTCATACCACTTCTAAGATGTTTAACACAAGTATTGTAATTGTCACTTAATGGGTCAGGAAACAAAGACAGACTTGTCTCGGTGGTGTTGTCTGTTCTCTATAGATCACACTTATTTTCTTTTCATATTTAGGAAATGTAATTATGTCTAATTCAAATTACAAGAGGCAATAATTACACAAAGCCATTTTTTTCTTTATAGTTAATCCTCTGAATATTTTATTTGCCAAGGCATACAATTTTCCAAAAAGAAAACATTAACTTATGTGGCCCGTATGGAATTTATTTAATTATATGATAATCCAATATGGTTCCCTGCAATTTATTACGTTAATTAGTTACATTATGTGTGAAACATTTTGTAATGAGCCCATTCCTTTTCTTTATATGACTTTTTAAAAAAAATCTTTCTAATGAACCATTTTTCTGCATTTATAAAAGATATCTGGGATTTGTAATTTAAACCATGTGTTATAATTTATACCAGCATAGACTTACTAAAGATTTTGAGAACCATAAACTGTATTTTGTGAGACTGCAATATTCTTACTATAACCAAACACAGTAACGGGAGAATATTGTGTATTTGATATTATAACTGAATCCTGTCTTACTTTTTGGAAATGGAGGAGGGAAAAGAAAAAAGAAAAAAATGAAAACATCTCCAATAATTCTTCAACCAGGAGGGCAGAAGAGGATTAAAAGAAAGCCTTTAATAGTCGGCATGTGCAAATCTCTTTTGGAAATGAGCCAACAAACTAGATCAACATGGATTTTTGCAAGAAAGCAAGTTACTCTTTGTTTCTTACAAGTTAACTACGAGTTACTACTACTGTGTGAGCAGAGAAACAGATCATTAAATATAAAAACTCTTCCATGACATCGTCTTAAGAATATGTTTTCCAACAGTCCTGCGGTACTGTCTCTCTTGAAATTTTATTTTATATGTGCAATTTCCCTTTGCTTTCTAAAATGAGGAAAGTACTCCACTTCCTTGCCTGAGTTTTCAATAGCAAAAGGTGAGCACTTTTAGGTTTGTGCCAGCACAGCCTTGTGTCAAGGCTGGAAACTTTTCCAGAACCATGCTAGAACTCCTCATACATTCTGCATTTAGCTGGGAATTTGTGTCTGATTCTTTAATCTCCAAACACACCCTGCAGGAAGTGTACCTGATAGAGCACCGTGAGATAAAGCCCTGAAGGGGAGGGGGGCCCAAGAAAGCTGGTTGACCTTCAAGGATCATCTCCTCCAAGCTCAGGAGTGATGCATCCCAACACAGTGGAAGTCAGACAGGACTGGAAGTCAAAAAGGACAACAGGCCTATATGGATGAACAAGGAGCTCCTGAGCAAACTCAAACACAAAAAGGAAGCCTACAGATGGTGGAAGAAAGGACAGGTAACATGTGAAGAACAAAGAGTAATTATTTGAGCAGCCAGGGATCAGGTGAGAAAAGCCAAAGCCCTGGCAGAATTAACTTTGGACAGGGATGTCAGGGCAGCAAGAAAAGTTTCTATAGTAAGCTGGTGATAAAAGGAAGACTAGAAGAAATGTGGGGCCTCTCCAGAAGGAAATGGGAGCCCTGATTACATGAGACAGGGAGAAGGTTGAGGTTCTCAACAACTCTTTTGCCTTGGTCTTCACTGGCAAGTGCTCCACCCACAATGCCAAGTTGCAGAAGGCAAAGCGGGGACTGGGAGAAAGAAGGACCCTCCACTGTAGGAGACAATCAGGTTTGAGACCATTTGAGGAACCTGAAAGAGCACAAGTCCATGTGCCCTGATGGGCATTCCTCAGGGATTTGCACTGGGATCAGCACAGGTAACGTCTTTGTCAGCGAACTGGACAGTGGGATGGAGTGCAACCTCAGCAGGCTTGCTGTCAACAGCAAGCTGTGTGTGCAGTTGCTGGAGGGAAGGGATGCCATCCAGAGGGACACTGACAGGCTGGAGAGGCTCATAAGTACCTCATGAAATTCAACAGGGCCAAGTGCAAGGTACTGCACCTGGGTCGGGGCAAACCCAAATACAGGCTGGATCTTGGGGATATTTCTTGACTGAAGAAAAATCCAGACGTAGAGGTCATGATAGGATTCATCTTTTACAAATTGTACGACATTAGTCTATTAGTGGTAGTAGACAGAAATAAAGTTTATTAGTATTAGGTATTAGTCTATTGGTGGTAGTAGACAGAAATAAAGTTTTAAAAGCCTGCTGCTCAATGGTGATGCTCAACAGAGAAATTCAAGTTTAATCAGCCTCTCTCTTTAGATCCTTAATGGTTTTTCCTATGTGTCATCTGAAAATGTATTAATGCTGCAGAATCCTAATGTTGGCCCAAATGCCACCTTTAAGTCAGTTTCCAATTATTATCTTACCATTTATATTCATTTTCCCTAAATGGAGCACTGGTATAGCACAATAAATAATTCTGCCATGGTCACATATATTTCAAAAACTTGACAGGCCAGACAGCTGCAGAAGCCCTGTGTGTATTTCAGATGACCTAAATTTTTTTGATCAGCATATACTGATGTAATAATAATCAGTGGAGGCAGAGGAAAAGGCTGTATTCCAAGCAAATGATGCTTGTGTGGATTTCCTCCAACTGTTATTTCAATTCACACTTGCTTCCATGTATCGATAGTCCTAAAATGCTTTTATACTTTGTGTGACATCTGTTGACTGTTGCTTAACAAACCAAAAAGGTTCAGAACTACAGTGTTGTTTATCCCTGTAAGAACAGTGGAAATACACTGTACGTCAAAGTAAACGTTGTGCAGCCAGAAACAGACATTGCACCTCATGCAAATGCCATGAATTTTGGCTGCACTCAATACTTTGCTGACACTAGAAGCACCAAACCTAACAGTAAATCATTAACAATTACCAATAGAACCCTCACATCAAAAAACATCAGTGAGAAATTTGAGTTGTGTTTCATAATATATAGGCAAAATCCAACATAATTTCTCTCCAGGCCTGCTAGCAACTGATTCCTTAACATTGCATTTTGTGTGTCTCCATACTAAAACAGTACAAACCCAGAAAGGTATCTTTCCAAGGCTGATTATTTAGATGTCTTCCTCAGTTAAGAAATACTGGAAACATAAAAAAGAAAATAACCAACATAGACGATTTAAAATTTTTACAATCTTTCACTTCAAAATTACTCACCTGCTGGCTTCTGAAATACTGCTCAGCGAAGGAACTCTCCAGTGTATGTTCCTCTAGCAGACACCCTTGAAGAAAAATGTCACCGTAAATTTGCTAGACTGAGAAGGTATGTAGTACTCCAACCATAGTTTGCTGGGTTTTTTTTTTAAAACAGCAATTTTACAGAATAAACATCCTAAATGTTCCTGTATAGCAAGAAGATTGTATTTCATAATCCCTTGGATCACACAGGGGCATTAGCCAGCAAGAGGAGGGAGGAGTGCCTAAATCGTCACCATCACTTTCCCAGAGGTCTCCCACAAGGATGCTCCTTAGCAGGTCACAGCTGAGAGCACGCCATGCACTAAGAGTTTAGTTCTCAGCACACATTGTCAGAATAGCATTAAAGGCTCTCTGACAGGAAGCCTTTAAAGCACTTTATCTTGCTTTAATGCTCATTAGAGAAGAATTAAGCAGGACTAATACACTCACAATGAAGTTTACATGAAGGGTTCAAGAATGCCTGCATTAAATTTCAAATATTTTTTTCAGAGAGGAAAGTAGACCAAATGTAGATCATATACAACATATTCAGTTCCCACCACTAAATATCACAACTTGTACCTCACAACTTGCCTCAACGTTTTCTCCTGACCTAAAAATCAACAACTTCTTTGTGGCCTGTACTTTATTTCCTATTTCCCCATCAACACAGTGTGCACCATCAAAGCAGGGAATTAGTCTGTGTCACACTATGACTGGCAGGAGTTGAAACACTCCAGATCAGTTCTGTATAATCCTTGACAAGTCCTTCCTGAAAAAAAACCAAAAAACTCTGTGCACCAAGTCACGGGATTCCTCAGTTCTTGACTCCAAGCCTTTCAATACTGCAATAGTTTTAATTTAAATGATTAGCGATGAACAAATATTCTTTCCACGTGTATTGTACATTTCAACACGCAACTGACAGTTTTAAAAACTCACGCATTAAAATAATTGTCTAGCTATGTATTTAAAAAATTAAGTCATTATTAATTCAGTAAATGCCATAATAGGCTCTTAGAAATTACAAAAGAATCCTTTCCCATGACATACATTGATATGATATTTGTCTAACTAGGTGATCTTCTTATTATTCACTAATTTAATTCTTTCTTGAATTATGTAGCAACAAAATGCACAAAGGAACAAAGCTACCCTCTGTAATTACTTGACAGGATAACTTCCAAAATCCTGACATGCCAAACTAACTAAAACACCTTAGTGCTACCATGGGACCTCCCAACTCACTTGGCACCACAGGGTTAATCTCACACGTTTAATATCCTACCTCAAACAAGAATAATTGTAGCAAGAACCAAGGTCTTATGGTAGCTTTAGCAAGACCACACTACTTCTTAAGAACACAACAGTAAAAAAGCCATGCAAATGGAGATGAATGGAGCACAAGCCACCGAGGTAATTAAAAATGTATTTTCCATCTCCTAGTAATTGAATTGTGTACAAGCTGCAAGTTAATGAGGTCATCTACCCTCGAGCACTGACAGGAAAGCAGGAATAATTATCTTTCAATTTTTTCTTATGTAGCAATTAATTTTAACCATTCGCCTACACCCCACTCCCACTTGCCTCATTCCAGTCAGTCAAAGTCACAGCTAAGCCGAATTGACAAGCAATTGATACGGTGGCGGCACGGAGCCGCCGAGGCGGGCAAGGTAATCAAGGGGCTGCAGCTGTTGAGGGCTAAGCGCTTCCAGGTGAATGTCACCTGAGATTTTGCATTCTGCCACTCGGAGGACTTGGGACACACAGTAGTGCCTGACAGCACATCTGGTGCCAGGTGGGCAGGGAGGGGACATCGCTGACTCGGGAAGGGAACAGAAGGGTGGACAAGGATTGATGAATGGACAAGACTAGAAACGAAACTGTCTTTTTTGTTGTTGTTTTTCTTTCTGGGTTTGGTTTTAATTTTTTTGGCTCATCTACTGTCATTGAGTATTGCAAACTACAGCTGTATTTAAAATAAAAAAAGTGTAATGCCTTGGCTTGTAACTCAAAAACTCAAACACCAATTAGACTCAAACCCTTATGATGCCTCCTGTAACTATCTGACATGGACTTTCAGCAACTCTACACTTAAAAGGAACGAAACGTGCCAAAGCAAATCTGTGAGAGCAGGACACGAAGAGGGGTTTGGCACTTTGACCTGTGGACCAAGGCCTCTCAAGCTCAGTCCAGATGTCCACATTTATAATTGGGCTGGCAATCTCTGTCCTCCCTTTGGCCTGCACCATCTTTCAACAGCTAAAATGAGCAGTTCTGTTCACAAAGAAGCAGGCAACACCACCAATGTAAGAAATGGAATTAAACATCTCACTAAAAGGATCAAGATCAAAGGAAAGAGGCTTAAGTGTTTGGTTATTAATACAACTCCTACCTTTCCTCCCTCAGTGAAGACTACGAATGTTGTTAGCACATTTCTTGCTTCTTGCTAAATGCCATGCACAGGATGGCCATCTGAGCCCATATCAAAGCAACAACTTGCCCCTGTGTGTCAGTGCACATCAACTTGTCCCAGCCGCAATCAAGTTAAACTTCTTCTACAATTACTAATTTTTGGCTCACTGTTTTAGAAAGAAACCCTTTCCCAACAACAAAAATTCTAACTCAGATACCTTAAATTGTGAATTATGACAACAATTGTGTCTTACTCACCTGCCTGAGTAGAGCAGCAAATCTGCCTGCCAAGTAAAAGTTTTTCACATTTTCAGGATGTATTAAAATGTCTTTACTACATGCACTACTACAACTAGAGAGAAAACCCATAAAAACAGTAGAAATTATTCTGTGTCAGCAGTGGTGTAAAGAGAGAAAAAATCTTGGACTTTCATGGTGGACTCCAAGTCCACAATCCATCTGCCTCCTCCTAATACACTTATGAGCCAATTCAAGGGGTTGTTCTGAAGTTGATTCTATTCATTTCAGAAGTTTCCAAAAAATGTGTTTCCTTTTAGATGAGCATAATTATCAAATTAAAGCTCAGCAGAGAAGGTGCCAGAAGATAGTCCTCGGTGTTTCACCTCATTAGAAACACAAACAATGGTTACTGTGTGGGTGAAAGCAGGTGACACCTGGAAAAGTGGTACACACAAAGGTCACCTCAGCTTCAGTATAAAATTAGCATCAGGCATGAAATCAAAGGCAAGCAAATGCCAGCATGTACACACTGGAGGGAAAAGGAGTCATCACTTTCTTTAGAGCACACAAACAATATAACAAACATGACAGTGCAGTAATACAATAATAACAGTAATTTCTATACATTGATTTTATCACTTAACTTTCTATGTACTTTGCAAGAGAGTCTTCTACTCTTCTTCCTGTTGAGGCTGCTTTTCACAATCCAAAAGCTGTCAAGGTAAATATAAATAGACCAGTAAGTGGAAAATAAGTTTGTTTCTCCTGAAATAAAGATCAATTTTTGCTTTGAGCAGGACACTTCCTGATCTCAATTTCTCGCGTCACAGGAAGATGCCTGATGTCACTCTGTAGCATATGCATAGAGCAACCCCTTCATAAATACCAGCAAAAGGAGTTCTTACCAGAAAAATTGATGCCTTTTGCATTTTTCTTCAATGCTGAGAAGCACCCAAGAGACTAGAAATTAAATGGGTATCTACTCTAAGAAACCACAAATGAAAACAAGAGCACTGACTCCCATTTAGTCAACCAGAAATGAATATTCTTGGGTAATCATGAGACAAAACCCAAAACGTTTGCTCAAAATTTAAACAACAATTAAATAAACAAACAAACAAGCCCAAAATCAGGACAAAACAAAAATTCCACTTTCCCTCCAAAGCCCCAGTAGTTTAACTAAGAGAAGGTAAGTGCAAACCTGAGACACTTGTGAACACCGCTGACAAGTCCAGATGAACAGCAATCAGTTACAGTGTTACAGAGGAAAGAACATCCACAAAGCTACTGTTCATCACTCATAATTAAACTCATTTGAAAACACTACACACATGGACATGATGGAAAGACATGAATTGTACTACAAAGGCAAAATCATTCTCAGTGGTTAGTTAAGTGTTGTCAGTCAATTCTAACCATTTCACAGCCAGCTCTCTCTCTGTAATGGCAGATTAAACTTGGCAGACTTGATGGGGCGTAATAAACTTCATGTAGCTACCACTCCTCCTCTTTTTGCAAAGCTAGGGCATGTTCATCCCTTTAGGTTTACTCCAGAAAGCCCAGATAAAACAAGAAGATCAGTTTCCATGTCCTCTGGAGGTTCTGCATTAGAAGGGAAAGTTCAAATACATGTGCACAAAGTGAGGAACTTGCTTCATCCTCTCTCCTGCCTCTGAAGTGCAGAAGGACAGAGGAACAAAGCAATGTCTCAAGCACTGCCAGGGATCAAAGAGCAAAGACAAAGCTCCAGTAGAAGGTCAACATTATGTGGCTTCCTTTCTGAACACAGACAAGGTTTGCTGGGCCAGATAAGTGGTCCCTCCTGGGAAGCATCCTGTCTCACACAGGAAGTAGGAGATGCTCCCTCATAAGAGCAGGTAACCTTGACCATTTTCTGTGGTTTGTTTTCCTTGCATCTCCCAGCATCCAAAAGTGTCTCGGCGTATTTCTAAGGCACAACCCTACTTAATCCTCTGAGTATCTCTTTACAAACCTGTTGCCCATCAATTTGATTACTCCCTCTTTAAACCTGCAGATGCTGTGTCTCTGCAACTTTCTGGAGCAATTGATTTTAGAGTTTTGCTACCCACTCTGTTAATACTTTCTCTTCATGCTTGTCTTCTGATTTGTTTAAAACGCTCATATTATGCCAACAAAGCGTCTCTTTCCCTGATCTTCTGTCATGAACAGAGTAGAAACAAGAAATAGTTACTCCTGCAGCTCAGTATAAATCACAGAAGGATTTCAAAAGGGGACAGAGAAGAAAGAAAAAAAAAAAAAGAAAAGGAAAAAAAAAGAAAAGAAAAAAAATTTCTTGCCATCAAGAAACAAACATCTTGCCCTAATAGAAAAAAAGATTTAGCTGAAATCCAAGATGATACCATTTCCTTACATTCAGAGATTTTAAATATCCCATATTTACCACAGACTTATTTAACAGTCATGATAACCTGAGTTATATGACATGAAAATGATACAACATTTAAAAAAAAAAGAAAGGATAAAAAAATGTGTTTAGAGTAGATTCTAATGAATAGAAGGTAAATTGTAATGATGCAAAAATGTTTGTTGGAGTTTTTTAACACTTAGTATTGTCAAATTGTCTTTCACATATTAATATCAGATATCATCCTCTATATATACAAGTTATATCTCCACGTTAAATTGCTTTGGGGATGTTTCTCTTTTTTGTTACAACTACTTTTTGCAACACACTTCTATGTGAATTTTATATGCCAGATTTCTGTAAATACAAGTCTTCAGATTTGGATTAATCTCCTTTTCTACCACTCTGCAATGTAGATCTGCTGAAGACGGACATATGAATTGTCATCCTTTAGATCTGAAAGAAAAAGCCTTTCTTGAATCAAACCAGGGTTAGCTGCTACTTGGGTTAACCTTGAAAAAGAGAAGCACCCCTGCCTTAACATACATCAGAGTGCATAACCTGGCTGCCAAAAACCTCTATGATCAGTAGAATTCGTGCAGCAAATGCAACTCAAAAAAGCAGGTTAAACAATTTCTCTTTAAAAATTAGAAGCCTAAAACTCACATACCTTTCTGAAATAAACCACAGCCGGAACACAAAGCAAGAAATAACATAAAATGCTTTAGTCTAGAAAAGCATATGGAGTAATGGGATTGGTTTCCTCACAACCAAAAACTTGTAGCATGTGACTTGAAATCACTGCTTGGATGCTGAAGTATAAAGGAATTCATGGTCCCACCACCCTGCAGCAAGACACATTGCCACAGACACATTGGAATAATTACACCTTGATACAGTTTTGTTTAATATAACCTGTTCTTTTCAATAATGGTCTGCACAGGAAAGCTGATATCATTTAATCCTATAGAAAAGGCTTCAACACAAGCCGTCCTAAACACTGACATGAGACAAAGCCAAAGCTCAATTTTGCTTAAATTTGATAACCAAAGTGCCGCTTTGAAAGGTAGAACTTCTCGTACACCCATCCCAGGCTCTTTTTAAGTGCAACTAATTTTGATATAGCATAGGTTTTACAGTGTGAACTGAGAAAATTGCTCACCATGCTTATTTGTCTGTACCACATTCCTTACAAAATATTCTTCCTATTATTTTGGGAACATTAAAAGAAGCAACCTGACAGAACCTATTCAGTCTACTACCTTCTCTTAGGGGAATATATAAGAGCCCCAGACCTGCTTACAAATGTGCATCCCTAAACTGCCAGAATGCAAAAGAATATGGTCCCAATCCAGAGGCATGTCCAACCTAAGCTTTAAAATTCAACTTGGAGTTTTCCATTTACAGTATTTAATTTTGGATAATTGTGGGTAACAACTTTTAACTTGAGACAGGTCAAATCACAGAATCTCAGAATTGTCAGGATTGGAAGGGATCTCTGGAAATCATCCAGTCCAACTCGCCTGCTAAGGCAAGGAACCTCAAGCAGGTTACTCGGGTGGATTCTGAATGTCTCCAGAGAGGGAAACTCCATAACCTCCCTGTGCCACCTGGTCCAGTTCTCCGTGTGAAGAAGTTCTTACTTATGCTGAGATGGAACTTCTTGTATTTTAGTTTATGGCCATTGCTCCTCATCCTGTCACTGGGCACCACCAGCAAGAATCTGGCACCATCGTCTTGTCACCTGCCTTTGAGATGTTTATAGGTATTGATGACATCCTCTCTCAGTCTTCTCTTCTCCAGACTAAACAGGCCTAGCTCCTGCAGTCTCTCCTCTTAAGACAGATGCTCCAGATCCGCTCACCATCTTTGTGGCCGAATGGATGGACTCACTGGACCCTCTCCAGCAGCTCCCTGTCTTCCTTGGACTGGGGAGACCAGAATTGAACACAACACTCCAGATATGGCCTCACTTAGGGCTCAGTAGAGGGGGGTGGATCACCTCCCTCGACCTGCTGGACACACTCTTCCCAATGCACCCCAGGATACCATTGGCCCTCCTGACTGCAAGGATGCACTGTTGGCTCACGGTCAACCTGTCATCCACCAAAACTCCCAGGTCCTTCTCAGCAGAGCTGCTCTCCAGCAGGTCAGCCCCTAACCTGTCCTGGTGCTTGGAGAACTTCTTCCCCAGGTGCAGGACCCTACACTTGCCCTTGTTGAATCTCATTAGGCTTCTGTTTGTCCAACTCTCCAGCCTATAAATAAATCCTGCACAAACATTTTCTTGTGAAGAGTTCCAGACGTATCAATACAGTGGATAGGTTAATGCATCTCCTATAAATGCTTAGAGAACATAACTTTTTAAAAAATTCTAAAATAGATTATTACATAAACTTATGCACTCATGAAAGATTTTAGGCTGCACCATTAAATACTTCTGTTTTTCTAAATATCCCATCTACCCAACTGTTGCTTATCAATCATCCATTTAATTATTGTACTCTCTTGCTTGATCTGGCTTCCGCCACACTGTGATAAATTGTGCTCAGGTGTACTGCACACCCTGTTCCAGGCACTATTTTCCCTGCCTTCTCCAAAGGGTCACATAGGGCATCCACATGAAATATGTTTTTACAAGAAATTTCACACAAATAGGGAAATAATTGATTGTTTCTTTGGAAAGAAAGAAAGAAAAAAAAAAAAAAAAAAAAAAGGTTGAGATCTTAAAAGAACTCTGACCCTATCCAGTAAACAGGATATCAACTTACCACACAAACTCAAGCGTATCAAGCGTCTGTGGCAGTCCAAACAGTGACTCTGGGAGACCTAGGCATGAAGAAAACTGCATGAGGTATAAATCATAGCATTAAGGCTGCCTCCAGGGCAGGGGATCCATTTCAACGGTCACAATGACATTTACTGAAGGTCCTTGACGGTCCTGGTGGTTCTCTGCAGCTGTTTAATTACCAAATCATGGTTACTCCATAGGGTCTTACTAAGCCTCACAGAACAGGTTGCTGACTGTGCTAGTCCATAATAATATCTTTTTAAGAAAACCCCAATTGATATTCTTTGTTGGCAGTACTATTTTTATTTCTAAAGCACCTTCATTTGAAGGCATTTCCATTCACCAGCTGGTTCAATATTAATTTCTCATCCCCCCCTTCTAATCACACATGAAAATTAGAAGATAGGCAGAAGAGAATAAAGCAAAAAATGGAAGATTTCAATGGGTGTTCAGGGAGTAATCTATGAAAACAACATGAATTTCTGCTCAAAGCAATGGGGAAATTCTGCTACCTCCAGACACCATGAATAAAACACGGCATATTAGTTCCATCTAAGTCAATTTTCTTAAATTGAAAACTCCAATGTAACAAAGTTTCATGAAAAATTTTTTGTGAAGTTCCATTGTTCCTACCTGTCCAGAGATTTGAATAGAAGTCACATATGGTCAGTTACAGCAGGCTTAATATTCCCTCAAAGATTCTACACAAGTCAAGTTACTCTCCCTTGGCATCAATACTGATTTACTTGGATATTTTTTATTTTACTCTTTTCATTGAAAATGTTCTTCCTTCATTCCCACCTCATAACTGAAATACTTTATTCCTTAGGTATTGTCTGAGAGGAGAAAAGTGATTTTAATTTCTAATGTATAGGTGCAGATTACTTACTAAGTTACAAAACCAGAACTTGTATCAGCAGTTGAGATACACAGCTCACCACAAATTATATTTTGCAATTCTAGTCAGCAGAAATTATATATTTCATACTTTCATTCTGTTCACATTCAAATAAGGCATTTAACAATCCAGTATTTAATTGAATAAAAGAAAAAAGCATCCTAGAATTTTGAAGAAACATTCTCTGTGATATTTAGAGTATTTAGATGGTTTGCTCCTTTTCCAAAGCCTGATTCTATTGTATGACTGTTAAAAGGTAAACCCTGAATAACACATATTGTACTTGAATTAGTTTTTACCTTTATCTTCAGAAGAGAAGATAAAAACTCAAGGAAATGCTACTGGGCCAGCACTGCATCCTAGCACATTTTACACTATTGACTGATGGCATAAGACTAAGAGAAGAAAATAGAACTTAAAATTGTCATCTTCCTACATAGAAAATAATATTTTTGGTTATAGATGTTTTATGCAAATAACTTAAAGCCCTTCTCAGAAAAAATGCATAATGCTTTCAATGCCCAGTCTGCATTTGTGCTGGACTGAACTTCAGCAAAGTAATGCTGCCCTGTAACACAGCATAAAATAAGTCCAATAATGAGAGACTGTAAGAAGATCAAAGGAGCAAGGCATCCTTGCTTTTCTTTCATTTCCTAGGATACTTCTCTAGATCTGTGTTTCTTTCATGCCCATGTTTTAAAATAGTCATTTAACATTTACACCTGAATTAATTCCAGCTATAAATACCCCCCTCTAATATATCCAGCTAGTTTGGTGACGTTAGCAGCTCACAGTATCTATTTCACTAAGAACATTAGGATATTAAGTGATAAATTATTAATTATCCTTTCAAGTAGAGTTTCTGAAGTATAATAACGAAAATAAACAAATACAGATTAAGCAAGTCTCTGCAGATCCTCTGTCCTTTCAAAATAGTTGTCTGTCCTTACACAGTAGCACCCTTTGATTCTTCAAAATGGTTACTCAGTAAACAGCTCTGAAATGCTGACTGAGAAGGTCAACCAGCAGAAACAAGCAGTCAGTTTACTTCCTCTGTGCACCTTTTAATCTCTCTAAGGGAATTTCCACTGCAAGTGACAATCACAACTCATCACAGTAGTGGCTTTTCTGACAGAAACACACATCCACAATGGGCTGGTCAATGACCCACTGGGTCTGCCAGGACACTTCAGCACCAGTTAAAACAGAATGTTTCTTCAGTCCTAGACTAAGTAAAAATTAAACATGCAGCTTTTTCAGCTTACTCCTAACAGCTGACCTTCTCAAGCCAGTGAAGAAACTCTTCAAGTTTAAGACCAGCTAAACCCTCACCTTCCTCCAGCAGTGATGGCTGCACATGATTGCAAATATATCTAGAAAAGAATGACCCTGTGACCAAGTTTGCTAGCTGAGGTGTTAGAGCAGTCTACCTTCATTCCTACAGCTCTCCTCCTGCTCTCTATAACAACAAAATTCACTATGTGCTGAGAAAGAGCCCAATCACCTTCATAATTCATGATCTCTGCTACACTATGCCTTCTCTGACAGGCAACCCCACATCTTTTTCACCTAGAAGGCGTGCACTGTGAATTAAAATGTGACTTCCTTCCTTCTGGTAAAATAGAAAAGGAAATCAAAACTAATCTTCCCCCAGGTCCTTCTCTTCCCCCCCAGTTTATGTGGCACAGACTGGCCTGCAATAATCAAACCAGAGCCATTTAGTGTATAGTCTAGTCTTGCTGTGACTAATAGGATGATTGGTTGTATAGCTTCTTTATGCTTGTTCATTATATCACCCTTACATAAAGTAATTTAATTTCAGTGGGATAATTAGGGTATTTCTAATCTAACTGATAGTCTGAATGAAATGAGATTCTCAGAGGGAGATTTGTGTACCAGGAGATTGGTGACCTCCGGCCCCAATTTTCACACAATGTATTAAGCTGACAGCCTTACTTCCAAGCCCTGCCGCACTGGCTCCTCACCACTTGTGCAGATGTATGTGCTACAGACAGCAGCTCTGAATGAGGCTCTTCCACCCAAAATCCCATTATTAAGGGAAACTGTAATTTTTAATTTGAATTACAGAAAGACAATCCAGGCCATGATTCACCAGTTGAAAATACAGCCCTGTTATTTATCTGCTGTGCAAAGCATGCATCTAAATTCTTGATTTTAGACTGTGCCTTGCAGGGCAGCACTGAACATATTCTACATTCACTTGATCAACACCTACACTTTTATAAGTATTAAAAAGAAAATTTTCCTCTTCCTGTTTTCCGGAAACATACACAAAAGTTAAAGAAAGCAGCTTCTGGCAAATTGAAGCAATGCCATATTTTATTCATGAACCAAAACCCTAAGTTTCTCTACCTTTTGCTGTAACCTGTAGCTGTCAAGCAGACCGGACAACCCAGCTGCTTAACAGAAAAGATGCTCCATTTCTTCGCTGGCACTTTTGTACCAGCTCACTTCTTTCCATGTCTCTGTTCCCTGAAAACTGACATATTCCTTCCCCACAGTACCATCCTGGCTCAGAACAATCCAATTCTCTGAAAGCAGCAAAAGCCTTTTTCCTTCAGGTAAGTGTGGACTGAATCCCACTACTGTAACCAAACCCCTCCTCACCGTACCTGCAGCATTGTCCCTGCAGTTGCACATTCCTCTGCTGATCCTTGGCTTTACAAAGGACGATACCCTTAAACACCAGAAGCCTTCACCCACAGACCTTTGAAATCATTTCCCTGTGACTGATTAGTAAGCCTCTTCAACCTCAACAGCTTAGCCTTTAATCCTAAGACCTAATAGAAGTAGAAAAGGCCTTACAAACTGAGGAAAACACTTTGCTCTGTCACATAATTTTGGTTTTAGTGTTCCAATATTTGATTTAAAGACAGCAAATAAGTTGTATGAGCTTTCAGGCTTCTTTGTCCCAGGCTGACATAAACAGTTCAAGCAAGAGACTGAAGATATCACTGAAAGTCTCTTTTCCAGACACAATAACATCCTGTATACAGGGAATTCAGAGTTCACACTAACTTCAAAAGCATCACAATTTCACCTACAGCTCTACAGTTACACACAAATTATCAATACACAGTGTCAAAGATATATTCTGTGTATCTATCAAATACGTATTTTGTGTATCTATGTACGGCCATTTAGTATGTGTGGGTATATATGCACAGAAATAAATTAATTTTTTTTCTATTTCAGCGTAATAAAGCATAATTTAATGAAAACAAAACCTCAACATTTACGCTTGAGCACATATGAAAATATATGATCTATAGCATTTATGCCTAAACACTTAAATCAATAGAGTTCACACAGGGGTAATGATTTTCAAGAAATTATTCTGCAATTAGCACCTTTTAAAGAGACCTGTGTCATTTTAAAATATCAAAACCCAATGAACTGCTACATGTTATAGCTACCTCTGCGTACATCCATATTTTAAACTCATTAGTGTTGGGTATAAATCCAGCATAAGAGCCCACACCAAGCTTTATTTCACTCAATCTCTCACATTATCATTTTGCAGTAAGGTTAATTTGTATTCTGTATTTTTCACCAAGCCTTGAACTTGCAGCTATGTTGGGAATTTGTAGCTGGAAAGTCACTGACCTGAAATACAGTAGGGGCTGTTTTACGGAAGTCGTGGTCTTGTCAGGGCCTGTTTAGGAGACTCCTGAGTTCGTGGTTCCTTGACCTTATAAAACAAAGAAGCTATTATAGTTTAATGGGCCAATATAGAGCTCTTATACAAGAAGAAAAGAGTTATATACTAGAGATGACAAAGGGCTGTTTTCTACTTTTGCATATACCAACTTAATTTTAAATACATTTTCATGAAAAGATCGTGTCCATCAAAAGTAGCTTTAAAATAATGTAATATTATATAGCATCTTCCTCAGATGGCTGCCTTAAAATTTCCCAAATTATTATTCTTGTTCAAAAGACATGAAAACAAATTAACTCCTTACAACATTTGCAAATAATCTTGCATCAAGTGATTGCCCAAAATATAGAACACTTTCTAAAGGAAATCGATTTTACATTAAAGCATAGCAGCTTGGAAGCGAAAAGTGAAAGCAAACACATTATTGTTGTTATTGTATTGGTGTATTTAAGATAGTACTGGATTCTGCTCCATTTCTTCATCTGCCATCAAGTCAGTACAACTCAGTATTCATCTGTACTTTGGATGAGTCTTCACTGAGAGAGTATCACTGACTCTCCTTTACAATGTAATCTGACATCTCAGATGAAGTCTTATAGACACATTTCTACTTTAGGGATTGATTTTCAAAAAATTCAAGTGTTAAGGAGTATATTTAATTTGAGCATTGAATGCTAATTTACACAACATGGAAATCGTGTTTACAGTCAGCTGAACCTTTTCATTTGCATGGGCTCATTGTTCTACACAAACAGAAACAACTGCCCTGAAGTCCTAGCAAAAAGTTCCTCTCCTCCAGCCAAGATCCTTTCAGCAAAACTCTGCTGCCTCAGTTTGTTGCTGTTCTGAACCCTTTCAATCCTGTCACAACTTAATTTCTTGTGCTTTTCAGAGAAATTGAGACTGAGCAACTCTGTGCTAACCTGAAGATCAGATATTTCTCTAGAAAGATAAGAGATAAGTAAGAGAGCACCAAGCTACAGTTCATTTTTATCCAACTGGCCTCCTGCTGGACTGAACTATGTTTTATGTACGAGTCGAGGTAGGCCTACAAGGATAATCTGAGTTGGAAAAAGGAAAACACAGTTAAATCAATAGCAGAAAATTATCTTTTTTGTGTGCAACTACTAAGTTGTGCCCTGATATCAAACTGAGAAAGAGCGCACAAAAACTATCTCCCCTCCCCTTCAGAAAAAGAAAAAATAATAAAAAACCTTTTATTCTCAGAACAGTTACTAGAGCGACAAATTGCGATGGTAAAGCATAGAAAGTGTCAAGGAAAGAGAAAACACATCTATAAGACACATCTTTCACGTATTTCAGCAATATTCAAACCATGTCAGCATTAACGATGATACACTTCAATCACAAGGAGCCTTACTAAAGTCCATTTTCAAAACTACAGCTGCTGTGAAGACATTATTATAAAATAGCTTTATTTCTTACCCATAATATTACTGCCACCAAATAAAATACTTCAGCTGAAAAATCCAGACTGTTTCGGGAAAAGTCTTGAAGAAGCATCACTGTCAGCACTGCTCGGAGGTGGAAGACAAGCAGAAGGGAAGGGGAAAAAATAACCAACAAAATTTTAGGTAAAAATCACTCTTACTCAAGTGTTACTAATCAAGTAATCTGCTGATTTTTTTTACTTTAGCATTCTACCTCTTTTTCCCCCTGAATTTTATTTAGGTGCAGGATTGGCATCTTGGCTTTAAGCACTATGCAATATTAAACTACTCCGTGAAATTGCTTCAGCATTGTCATGAACGAAGTATCCAAAGAGAGCTGCAAATCATACAATTCTTAGTGCAATTTGTTCGGTGTTTAAAACACTCAAGATTCTCCAGGAAGAGGTTATCTATATTGATGTGTTATATAAAGCTCATTAACTACCATAACAAACTTTGCCACCATATTTCAGCACAACCCGTGTAACTTAATTAAGAGTAGCTCTCCAACACTGCAATGAAAGTAAAAGTTTAAAAAAGACAAATACACAGTCCACTAGAAAATTCATACATCATTCACACTTTGTGCCTTATCATGGTCTTACTATTTTTCCCTAGGAACAGTAATTGTTTAGCTTGTTTCCTCCATTGTCTTCAGTGATTACTGGAATCACATTTCTAGGGTAAACAAGGTGAAAAAAACCCTCTTTCCCATTGTCCCATTTTCTGTCAGGAACGTTTGAAGCAAAGTAGGCCTCTCAATAAGTTTTCTAATCCAGATAAGCAGGGCTAAGATATCTGACAGCTGTTTCACGCTCTTCATCATCATCTGAAACAATCAGTACGCATTAGAGAGTACTTTTCTCTTTACAAAGGTGATAATTAGATAACAAGCTGAGATTAAAGTAATTACAGTTAGACAGCTGGCAAGGCAGCACAGTCATGTTGAAATATTGTTGGTACTTCAGCATCTGGTTCTAATAACAGCACAGGCTAAAAGATTTTACATTAATTACAGAACATAATTTAATATAAACATATTTAATTACAATTGATGAGCGATAAACTGTTCAAGAATGACTTAACCCCTTACACATGTCAAAATGATTGGAACTTCATATATATCTTTCTACTTTAAGAGCAAGCTACAGTCAGTATGAAAGGTTAGGAATCTCCAATTTTAAGAAAGCGCTGTAACTGGAAAGGTGAATTATTGATACATTTAAAAAATCTAATTTTAAACCAATTTAAATGGCCAGCATACTACAGAATTCAAGACTGGCTCCATTTAGGCAGAGTTGCAGCTAAGCTCAAAATTGCCATCTCAAAAATTCCATAGCAATTGCCACCCAAGCCTGAGGCATCTACAGCTCCCTGGTGCTTGTATAGTTTTCCCAAGGACCCTCTCAGTTCCTCTGATCTTATCAATGCTAGGCAACACAGAGCCTCTGCTCCCAGAGGATCCACTTTGGATCCACCTGCAAGGACCTGCTCCAAGAGTGCAAGGTATGCAAGGGCCTTCCCGGGTATTTGAAAAAGTCATTGCATGAGACACCAAACAGTTCTAGTAGTGTCGACCCTGGAAGGTAGTGACCCTAATCATTAACTTTCTCCATCACTCTTGCTCTTGTACTCCTCTCTGGTCTGGTCAGCATTGTGGTTTCCTGTATGTACCCAGACTTTTGGGGTTGGGAAGGGCCAAACATGATCATTACAGATTAAAAAATGACATTGGTGCCAAAGAAGGGTAGAAATGAGACAAACTGATTCCTCTGACTATTAGGAAGAAAATGTAGATGGCTGCTTAAGCCATTAGAGAACATCAAAAGAGGCCATAACGACGGTGAAGGGCCTTGAGGGGACAACACTCGGTCTGTTCAGCCTGGAGAAGAGGAGACTGAGGGGAGACCTCACTGCAGTTACAACTTCCTCGTGAGGAGAAGAGGAGGGGTAGGTACTCATCTCTTACTGATCTCTTCATTCTCATGACCTGTGACAGGACTTGAGCAAATGGCATGATGCTGAGTTGGGAGGTTTAGGTTCTTTACCCAGAGGGTGGTTGGGCACTGGAACAGTGAAGAGGTCACAGCACCAAGCCTGTTGGAGTTCAAGAAGTGTTTGGACAACACTCTCGGGCACATGGTGGGATTTTTGGGGTGTCCTGTGCAGGGCCAGGAGTTGGACTCAATGATTCTGATGGGTCCCTTCCAGCTCAGCATAGTCTATGATCATGGTCTGGCCATGCACGTGTATAAAAAAATTATTGCCTTTGGGCTCCTGCCTGACACTCACCTGAGTCAGAGAACTATTTGTGCCTTAAGTCTCTCCTTGCAGGAATATTTTCATGTTTGCATCCATAAAAGCCAAGGATTGGATCTGATCAACACCAGCTTATTCAAAAATAAAAATCTTCTGATATCTGGGACTTCTTCATTTGAAAGGATCAAAAAAACAACCCCGCAGACAAGAGAGGCTGGGTATGCTGTGATCCTGAAAATGGTATACAATATGAGTAATAAAAATTGCTAAATGTGCATTAACCATGTTGCATAACCCATTGAAGTACATATTAAGCCAAACATGTATTAGCTTTGGTTTCCAAAAAGAAATAAAGTCAGAAAGGTGAAATTAAAATGATGCCAAAAGACAGCATATGTTCTCTAATATAATTTGGCACTTTTTTCCTGAAAATGTCACTTTTTCCCCTCCATCTTCAAACAGGCAAGAAAGAAATCAGCCTGCTGCTTTAGGAAAGAAATAGAAAAAGTAGACCTAAAGCAAAGCTACAACTATACATAATTCTCTTTCCTGGGCCAACCGTCATTACAGTTATACACACAACACAGGATATTTTTGTAGCACACCTTACCCAGTACTGGCCCTGGACACGTGCAGCACACAGCCTACACGGTGTTGAGACAGTTCTAGTCAGCACGGATCTTGCAGTATGTCCAGCCAGCTGTAATATTTCTGTTGAGACTGTTAAATTATCTTTTTCTGAACCTGGTTCTCCAGTTCCCATTCAAAATAAAACAGTCATCTACTATATCACATAATTATGTACAGGGCTATTGAAAAACAAACAAACAAATAAATGTTTGAGGTGGTCTATTACAAAAAAAACCCCAAAACACCACACTGAAATATTAAACTCGAGAGAATGCCAGGAAGGATGCTCAGAGATTTCAGTCCCTTGATTAAAAGAATTGTATGTCTCTTCCAGCTACTAGATTAGAAACGGTAATTAACATCTTTTGGAAATTGATAAGCACTTTCAATTTTTATTTAAAAGCCTCTATACAAATCTAGCCCTTTATTTCAACTAGCCTCAGATAATGATAACGGATTTCTTCAAAATAATCACTGTTGGTCTCCTTGCTCCAAACTTCTTTAACAACATAAATTACACTTCCCTGGGTAAAGACATATAGAAAAATTGTATCATTTATCTGTGCTGTAAAACAAACAGCTACCTTTGAAGAGATGTTCAAAATAACGAGCCCTTTGGAAAAGTTAGTCTAAGAACTCAGTGGTCTTCAATAGAATTAATTCAAGAGAAATCATGAAGAACTTCATTTCCCCCACACATCTTCCCTTATTTTCTAATCACTCTTTTTACACTTGTGGACAAGTGAGTCATTCCACAGATATAGCCAAATGATGGATAGTGAGTGCTACATACTTGAACAGATTTTTCCTATCACAAACACTGTTTTTCTGTGTTTCTTCCAAAAAAAAATCTTCATTTTTGTCCTTGTCTGGGATTCCGCACCATCAGTGATGTCAACAGAACCGTGACAGTAACTTGTCATCCCATCAACACAGTGCATTAAATCATTTTCTTTGCAAGGCCTCCTTTCAGCCCTACAAAAATAAGTTTTGAAAAAATTTTAAACAATTGAAGCTTTCATGAGGGAAAATTAATCCCAAGTAAACTAGAGTTGCACTTCCATTGGTGGAAAGCAACTTAGTGGAGGACAAATATTAAGTGATTATTTTATTATCTCTTCAAGATTTCAATTTTTAGAACTTTAAACTGAGCAATAACAAAAAACCTAATGTGTCAAAAGTGATTTCTAGATAACACTTCTACAGAAAGATTAAATATGTGGTCTGAACAAACTGACAACTTCGTTGAATAAATTTTCATGAACTGCTTTTGCTTACCCTCAGATTGTCATCATGTGAATTTTCATGTTTTGCTAAATCTGGAAGGTCAAAAACCAATTATGCTGTTGGAGTTACAGCTTCTCCAAGTGCCTACTTACTCTTCTGAACTATGGACAGTCAAAACCAAAACCAAATTCTACTTTAGACACTGAAGAAACAGAATATATGTTGCTGGTACACAGCAAGGACTTGACTTCATTACCCTGTGCAAATGCAGCAGCCATTCCCCGACAAGTGATAATTTGTTCGTAGCTTGCGCAGTTAGCTTCTCTCAGCAAGAACACAGAAGGAAAGGGTAGATCTTCAGCCTAAAGTGACTGATGCAGAATATACAATAATTCCCCCAGGCTGTCTGATGAATTCTCACTCAGAAAATTATGTAACCTCACTCTTCATCTTGATCCTATAGCAAGTAGAAGCTCTGTGCTGGAAAATAGAAAGGTTATCAGGACTGACGCACTCTCTCTTTTCAGCATTGTCTCTCACCACTTAGAACCGCTGTGGCCTTGCCCCTAACCTCAGGACACACAAAGCAAAGGTGTTGAAATACAGAGAATAGTTACAGTAACCTTCAGCTTGTGAAGGGAGATAGACATTAACCGGGGCAGGAGGAGGAAGAGGAGGGGGTGGGGAGGGAAGGGGAAAAGACAGCCACAGAAGAGGTTACCTGAATAGGTCTTACCTTTTCAGAAGAGGTTCTGGTTAAGGACTTAAAAAAACAAAAAATAAAAAAAGAAGCAAAAAAAATCCATTTACAAGTCAAGATGACTCACATTAGCTCATCCAAGACCCTGATCTTCCCAGTACTTTCAGGGCAGAGAGGCATCTGAGGATGAAAGGTCCTCACTGTACTATTAATTGTGCTGCATAGAATCACTGAGGTTCTTCAGCAGGCTTGGCTTTCTAAACACAAATATATACAAAGAAATTGGGTTTGCAGTGGTATTTCATGGTAGATGATCACATTTTGGTAAAGGATGGTGCATGAAAAAAGAATCTGCCATACTATCTAGGTTTTATTTCCTACAAAATTTCATCTTCATGTATAATAAAACAGAGACAATGTTAATCAAGACAAGATGCCCCCAATAGGCTATATTTTACTTTATGTCACCTCTTGGCAGTTAATAGATGTTGAGAAATCCTCTTGTGGGGTAGGAAAAGGATAGGATAGAAAATCCTCTGGTTTTTAATGTGGGTCTTTGTAGCACGTGAGACATGAGTAAATGCTAAGTACAGAAACCAAAACTGCTCCATGACCAAAGTCACTCATCTCAACCTTCATTGTTGAGATTGTTGTACAACCTAAATCTTGTACAAACACTGGCAGGTCTGTCTGCATTGAGAGCCATATGCCACAGACATCCTTCCAACAATCCATAAACCACCCTGAGTGTTTCTGTAAGAGCTGGATGAAGTCAAGTTCCACACACAGGCTACAATAATTCAAGTGCTTGTGACCATACCCCAGCAAGATCTATCACATGAAACAATACAACGTATACAAAAGATTAAACCAAATAATTTAATTGAACGTGCTTAAACAGCGGACACAGACATCTGAGATTTAGCAACAGATTTATGTAACAGCTAAGAGAGTAACACCACCATCTTCTCATACTTCAACCAATACTGATGCCAGAACAACCAGAAACCAAGAACGTTCACCATCAAATGCTTTTAGGTCCATGCCTCTGACACATCAATTGGCTCACATGCAAAACATTTTTCACCTCTCTCTTCTCACTCCTCCACACACTTACTGATTTTATTCTGGCACTCTTCACCCCAGCTCTCATTCTGGGACAATATTTGTTTTGCCATCCATTACTTCTCATATCTGATGTGTCTAACTCTTGTACATAATACCCAAACTACAACTATATACGCAGAAAAAAAGGCAGCCAAAGATCAAAGATTTGACTCTGTATTTCGTCTTTCATACTCAGCCTTTTTGTTTATTAATCTATTTATGTCTTCTGGTCATTAATATTTTACTTTGTATTCTTCACATACTGCTATCTCCCATACAACCTCTGATTCCAGAGAGTTTAAGCATATAGTGAAAGCCAGTGTCTCAACTTCCTCCTCCTCCTCCTCCTCTATTAAAAACAGAAAGCCTCATCCAAACAAAAAGCAAAAAAAAAGAAACCTGAGAACCACATCTGCTCCACGAAGCACTCCAGATGCAATGCCTATTGGCCATGCTGCAATTGTTCTGTGCCGCTGCTCCTGCCTCTGTAGAGGCTGACATGCTTCAGGGCAGAAATTCCTTCATGTGGCACATCTACCTTTTGTGAATTGCAGTGTACCCTTGGAGGTGAACACAGGGCACTTTGATGCAGGTAAAAAAACAAACTAACTAACACACACAAAAGCCACACAAACACAAACAAAAACCCCCCAACTCATACAAACCAGGTCATCAGTATAGATGTGAATTGGATTAAAGACTGGGCTCTGGCAAATAAAATTGAAAGCTTCCCATACACTGGAGTAATTTCAGATAGGCAAAGGCTATTATATTCACTAAATCCAACAAAACTGAGGGGTAAGAGGCAATTTACAAAATTTGAGGGGAGAAGAGATTGAGTTTAGATCCAAATGTCCCCAAATTTTGGAGGAATTCAACTCTAGATCAGTACCTTGCATTCCATGGTAACTCCAGTGCATGTAGTTTCCTCACTGTTTTTTTCTGTACAGAATGCACAAGTAATCAAGTCCATCTGCAAGAGAGAACTTTCATTTCATTCTTTAGCATTTAAAATAGATTAGGACTCCAGGTGGGATTTTAAAAGAGGCAATATTTTAAAATTAGCATATTTACCATAATCATTTTAAAGCAATTTACATCCGTCTTACAGGTTACATACACACTAATGTCCACCCATGTGGACACATCCCTGCACTAGAGAAAGAAAAACTGCATGTGTCTGAAGAGTAGTAGGCAGCTTTGATAGACAAGTGCTGCAAGGGCAATGGGGCTACTTAATAAAAAGTAGCTAAAAATGCAAGCTGGTAGAAGCAGTTGGACTGTAGCACTGCATGCTAGCACAGTTTGATCTTTTTCATTCCATTAGAGGTGAAAACCATAGCCCTCAAGAACCTAGAAATAGAGGCTGGAAAACAGATCCATGGCTTTGCTTTTTGCCTTCCTGAGAGAATTATGTTCTACTTTTACAAACAGAAATCCAGCAAGAAAAAGGAAGCTGAAAACACACATTTGTTTTGATAAATTTGTTCACTAGCTGAAATAGTACATTTAAAAAATGTTTTATTTAATTTAATGAAAAAGTATTCATCTTTTTGATAGGTGATAATTAACCATTATTCTGTCATAAACAGAAAAGAAAGATGTACTTATGTAGATTTAACTGAGCACTGTGTTAATCACACTGCAGTGACTCAAAACACAAATCCAAAGCAGAGAAGTTTCTTATACAAAGTATTCCTTTTGCCTTAATACAGGAAAATACAGCCTTAATAAGGAAAATGAAGCCTTAATATTCCTGAAAGCCAACTCACAATCACATAAATAAACCTTCAATTCAGTTTTACCCAATCCATTTTGATTGAGTTTCACAGCCAGATGGAAGCTGATCAATTGTCATGATGACAGATTTAAATAATTTACACTTATGTTCAATATTAAGGCTTAAAAACTTCTCTGCATGTACAATTTCAGGAACTTGGGAGCAATTCTCCAAGTATCCCAGACTTTAAGTTAGGTAAAATCATGTGTTGTTAAACATCTATCTTAGCAACAGATAAGGCACAGCCCTTGAGGTCTACTCAGTTTAAACATTAGAATTAAAGCAGTGAGAAACAGCAAAGAGGAGGAGGGTTTCTCCAAAACACTCAGGACACTGCCAGGGTGGGGAGTAGCTAACACATCTGTACATTTGCCCTCCCAGCAGGAAAAATATGCAGTTTACCTTTTCAAAAGAGCAGTAACCACACATTAACCACTACATACATTGCTTTCTTCAAAGTGGCAGCCAAGACTTCCCATGGAGCAACTAAGTCCTAGGGTAAGGATCACCAATCAAGCAAAACCTTCTACATGCAACATTTCTACTTAAACATAGTTAACACAGAAAATGTATGGGCTCAGATATACTACTGTAGTCAGTGTGAAGAAAAATAAAATTTAGGCATAAAGATATTCCAGGTCCTCATATGCAAAGTTTAATTTTTAATTTTTTTTTTTTAAAGATATATTTTCCCACTTTTCTTCAATTACATGAATACAAATTCTACATACCTTTCATAATCAAAAAGAGGCTGTGAAGGGCTTAAATAATGTACATAAATGCCTTTGAGTGGGTGCACTAGCATGGTTGATCCTACAGAAATCTATAAATTAATTTACAGGCCTTCAAGAGCCCAATAATGGCTCCAATTGGGCAGTCATATGATTAATATCCACTACTAGATTTTATTTCTATCCTATTTAGAGAAAATATACAAGCCAATCTGACCCAGTTCAGTCTTGCTTGAAGCCTCCAGAGAATTATGCACAGATCTATGACATGAAAAAAACTAATTTAAAAAGAGATTAACATGCAAATCTGATTTGAATTATTCACTTTACAGCATTTATATTTTTCAAAAAAAGTTGGGTAACACATAGACTGTGCTTAGAAAAGGGCCTGCATTTCTGTATTGCTGCATCTCAGAAACAACTACTGTAACATTTCCCATTTTCTTAAACTGAATGATGTATGAAAATCATACAAAAATTGTGGCAGATGGATTTTTCCCCAAAGATAATGACTTGTTAAATAAAGGAAATGAGAGAAAAAATAATTTGGGCTGAAGACCTCATTCTAGACATAGAATGGTGGTAGTTTGGTAGCGACTTCACTGTGTACACTGCAGCCCAGACACTTAAAGTGAGTGGAAGAGCCCTGCACTGGGTAGGAAGTATTCATTCAGTCAACATGTGCAATAAAAATGAGCACAAAGCAACACAAAGGAAGTGGAAAAAGTGATTTTAAAAGAATCTAAAATCATGATCCCTATCAGCCTAATTAAGTCTTGGTCTTTCTTAGACAGTCTACTCAGTCTGTATGAGACACTGAATGAATTGTAATAAAATTAAGGGGCTCTGGGATAAAGGATTACAGAATGGATAAAATTATTATCAACTACAGCTGTGTGAATATTCTTTCAAAATTTTTACCCCTCCCCCAATACCTAACAGAAAAATGTCTAATTGAAGTAAATAAATAATTTAATTTGGTGGGGAACTGTTCTTCAACAATCTGTTGCCATCACTCTTCCAACATCTTCAGTCCTGAAGAGGGTTTTGGACACCAAGACACCCAAATCCGATGTCTACTTCCACCCAAGCCACATAGAATATCAAGTCTCTGTGTGTGTGTACATATATATCTGTAAATATATATTTATACACCCATATCCATGTACCCCCAATGTATATATGTGTGTATATGCATATGTACATATGCACATACGTAGGTGGCATATATACATACATGTAAATGTCTGTATATGTATAAACACACACAGAGAAAAATTTTATGAGTATAGAGCAAATAGAATTACCTGACAGGCTGAGGATGACACTGCTGTGTACACTCTAGACACTGGATATATAAATTAAAATACTAGAAATCAAAAAGGAGCTCACTGATATTTTGTCCACTATTTCACCACCGTTGACACAAAAGTAGGAGAGAACAGTCCCAGCCACCATCAAGCACTGTCCTGTTCTTGTTTTTTCAAGTTCTTTGCTCTCTGGACACTCAAGAGAGTAGCAACTTAACAGTGACTGCCTGAAACAGAACCAGGCAGTGAGAACCAGACTTTTGCCGAGATGGCTTTAACAATTTGTGCAAATGCTATGTGAGTGTTGGTTGTGGTCCTCTCACTCTATACCCTAAAATCAGCAGCCTATGTGTATTAAACCCTGAAAGCACAACATATTTGATTAGTGAAACTGCAGAGACTGACGAGATCCTAGAGCTTGAGAATGGTAAATCTGACATAAGGATCACAAAATTGATGCCTGTCCCAAACCAGAATATTTTTCGGAAAAAGTCCTTTGCTTCCTCAAGGACACAGTTAATGAAATCACTCTTTGTTATCTGGAATGTGACCAAGTACTGCTCCCCCAAGCTGTGAAAATATGAGAATAGAGATGTTCTCATTGGAACTTAAAACCTAGGCTCAACGGCATAAAGCACCAGGAAAACAAAGATGGCACGTAGCCCTAAATAGGCTTTGCCAGATAGACAGCCACTACTATCACACATTAGAGCTTCCATGAGTAGCTCAGATCGGGTGAAGCTGGACCAAAGGAAGGCTAAGGAAAATATGCTGAGTAGTTCAGATCTACTTTGGTCAAGTGCTCTTGACCAAAGGTGCATCCACAGAGTCGGTTAAACTGGTTAAAGACTGAGCTGTGCAGTATTGCTTTTGATTCAGAATGCCAACACAGTCTTCGATGTCACTCTCCATAGGTGCCACTGCCATTTCCAGTTAGCTAGAGGATAATAAACTAACAGGAAGGCATCATGAGTAATTAGGATTGTGTTTGCATTGTACAGGAGCCAAGCTTACCACACCCAGCACAACCAGTGAAAGGCTTCTCTAGAACTGATCTGACTGTTCACAGAATATAAGGTGGCTACATGAAACTGGATCAAACCCCATTACTCATCTTCTTTCCAAGCTGTGCATCATACTAAAAGATTGAAGACTAAGTGGCATTTTCTAGAGATAGTCAAACTTCAGATAGTCCAATTTCAAATTCTTTGTATTTTATTTTCTCTGTTAACTTCTAAATATAAGTGTCAACATCACTTTAGTGAGCCTTGTGGAAGTGAAAGAGAGTAAAGGTTTATTTTAAATCTATTTGTTGCAGAGATAAAGTGGTAAATTTAAGATGGAATGTTTTCATACAGACATTGGACTAGTGGAAAGGCAAGGGAGCATTGGGAGTGACCTTATCCTTGAAGCTGTGCTCTGGGAGCCTCAGAGCCGCAGAGCACAGCCTGGCAGTCCACAGAGAACCCAAGGAGGGCTGCGTTGCAAGCTGCCAGGAAAAACAGGGAACTCGCAGCAGCCCACAGGAACTTCATCCCTGTCTCAGAGCACAAAGGGACTCGCTGCGTAGCTGTGAGCAATCCCCAGAGTATTAAATGTTTAGCTGTGAGCAATCCCCCAGGTGTTAAATCCTTGTGTTGGACAATCTTGCACGTTTCTGGCAGACCAAAGTGGCCTGAAAACAGAACTGAGACTCCAAGGATGAACAGCGCCACACGCACACAAAAAGTTTAGAGTTCTCCTAAATGCCACTGCAGGCATGCAAATCCGACTAGATATTAATTACTTATTTTGTTGAGTTTAAGTGTATCTAGTGGAAACACAGTGATGTGAAATTAGGAATGATTAAGAGTACAGGTGATTTCTGAAGATATGTCTGCCAATGGCCCATGTGTTTTTCCTAAGTGCTTGTTTATATATTAGCTGCATACATTTCCAAAATGATAATACCTACATGAAAATATTAATTACCTGTATAGACTTAAGCCACATACTCAGTAATTTATCTGCTAGAACAGTTATATATCTAATACCTTCATTAGTCTAGTGAAATGAGTTCCAAGTTAAAGACTGAAATTCTTTATCTTTTCTGAAATATACAAAGCCAAAATGGAATGTCCTATTAATATTACAGGATAGCTACTAGTAAAAGTCAGATAGTTCAAAGTTAAGTAGAATGATCTGTTGTCCCTAAGCACGGATACACATATTCCCAATAACATCTAAGAACCTATCTGTTCTAACCTTCACTGAGCAGTATTGTTGCTAATTGAACATGGAGAGTGGGTTTGTTCCATCAAATGTGTTCATTTCTTCTAAGAACACCCTATGGAATATCAAAAGTACTAAATATAGCTGTCAACATTAAAAGCCTGCAACTGGAAAGTGCTATTAAAGAGCTAAGTGTACTTCACTTGGCATTATAAAGCCAAAGCCCTCTTTAAAGATACATCATGTTATTAGAGACTATTCACGTTAATGCAAAAATCATCATTCTTAATATATTTTACAAGACACGTCTAGGCTACTTCTAGGCTCAAGAGTTCCTCGATTTCTCCCACATTTACTGGTAATTACATAAATGAATCAATAATGTTTCAAGGAGGACAAAGAGAGAACTGTAGCAAATCCATACACTCGCTTTCCACTGCAAACCAGCTGTGTCCAGGTAAAGCTTCAAAAGCAGGAATGATACAACATCTGTAAATGTTTGCCAACTTCTTTCACTATTGCATTTGCCATTGCAGTGTCTAGGTGCTATAAATTCTCAAATTATTACAGGTTTTTTAAGAAACACTGAGAGATTCCTAGGAAAGCCTCTGCTTAGTAACTAGTAGAGGGTATTTGCCTTCCCCAATATAAATACACAGGATTCATGGTGGGAAGGAAATAATGCAGGCATGGAAGCACAAGAGAATCTAGAAATAACTAAGCCTGAGGAACAGTTTGCTAAAATCACAAGTATTGTCCCTATGGTATAAGCAAAACTCCTGATTACTTTCAGAGGATTCTTTGCTTCTACCTCTACAACTGCGTCCAAATTAAAGCACCCCAGGGATACTGTGTGAGAGCAAAATTAAACATGTAGCTGGTACTTCGGTCTCTGTCAGAGAAGGCTCACAAACATGGTGGAGGCTTTATTCATTTAAGAATACTGTAGTTAAGCATCCCTAGTAAATGTAATAATGTAGAATACTTCAGGCAAATTATATTCATTTACCACAATCCCTACTACACACCCCTCTGTTGGTCCTAAAACATGCAAGATTCATTTCAAAGACATATGATTTCAAGCAACGTGTTCTTAAGCACGGCAAACATTTTGTGCATCTCTCTTAACTGCCCCTTTCCTTCTAGTTTGTGGGAATTCATATAATATCAACCATTTTATTTATACCCTACATAGTGCACTGAGATCACTATCTTATTCCGAAAGTAACTCCAGCTAAACACGAGATGTGTTTCCAGAAAATTACCCCACCCCACCCCCCCCAACAACTCTTTAATAAACAACAGGCAATCTTAAACTAACAGGATAGGTACTCAAATTAGAGAGTAAAATTAGCCCTGGTATAAAACAACATATAGACTGTGGTCAACAGTCTAAATTCAAGTACAGGCTGCATAACCCTGAGTAGTCTCAATTCTAACAAGCCAGACAGATAAATAAATTACTAGATCACCTATTACAAATCAGTAACAAGAGCCTCTCAGAAAATAATATTTTCCTCTCTATACAAATTGGGTCAGTTTAAAATAACCATGAGCACCAGAGAACACTAATGTCTTTTCTAGAGTTCAGAATACTGTTCGGCAGAGCACTAATAAAAAATCAGCTAACTCTGGCCTTTACCATAGTAACAGAAACATTCATTTTAATAATGTCAGCATGGTGTAAAAGTGAAAACATACCCATAGCAAAACACAGTAAACTGACAGAAGGAAAACAGATTTTTTTCTCTAGATAAAACCTGTGTAATATTTATGTCTGAAGTTAAACACCAATATTGTTCTTCTAACCAAGACTGATCCAAGAAAATCAAAATCAATATAATAATAATAATAAAGAATCGATGTGGAGGAAAGGACGAGCACTACAAAAGCATAAACTACCATCTGGAGATCTTTCCATTGTTTACTCTGCAAAGCACACATTATAAGAGCCAAATCCCATAGACCTTGTTTTTGTCAAAGTTCCCACCAAGTTCAGAAGCCATTTTGCCTACTTTTTCCTCATCCAGGAATGATAAATGCAATCTTTTTGTGACACACAGCAGAACTCTCTTATGTAGCTCATCGTCTCTTTATTATTGCTAGCTGTCAGAGAACAGTGACTTTTGTATGGCCGTGATTTTCCCATTGCAAGCACTCGCTGAGGAATAGTCAAACTCTGATTAGATATTACAAAACCTTCTCAGAAGGCTTTCTGAACCACAGCCAGCGGGATTCCCTGCAGCATTAAGGCCAGTCTTGCTCCCACTACAGTCTGTGGGACTTCTGCCAAGGATGTAAGTGGCATTATGACTGGTCTCCAACAGCAGATATTACCCATCACTCTCAAGACTTGATTAAAGACCTACTCACCTGCAAATATATAATAAATAAAGAGCTTAATTGCATAATTAATTACAAGGGCTTTTAATCCACAATAGACAACACCATAGGTTTTAGGTAGCCTGCATAAAGCAAACTATTCATTAGAGCAGTATTTGCTTGATACCAGTTTACAGGGAGATTGCAGAGGGATTCATTTGAAAGATCCGTATTTTCAAGAACCAGAGAACACAACAGGAAGAAATAAAATAAAGTGAAATCAAAAGATTACCACCACAGCCTAGACCTACAGGCAGAAATAATTTCATACTGTGAACACATCTTTCCAGGAAAGGTTTTTTTAACAATATATGCATGATGGGCAGTGATTTTGAATAGTAAGTGCAGTGCTGCTACTAGGCTTTTCTTTTTCCAAGGCACCAGGCAGAGATGTAGCAGTGTACACAAGTGGGGTGTAAAGTCAATGGGATTACATTTTCCTAATTATTTTCTGCTTGAGGTTTACATCACATACACAAAATGAGATCAGCCGGGACTTGCCTCTCTAACAAATCACTCAGACTTAAACATTGCTCAGATAAACAAAAGGGGGGGGGCAAGGCTGAGAAAAGGCTGAGAGAAGTGCTTCTTCAGTCACAGTTGCAAGGAACAAAAAGCTGGAGGGGGAAAAAAGCTGTTGGACCGCCACCAAATCTCCCCCCACTAGAGACAAGAGCCCATCTGCTGAGCTCTGCAACTTAGCTTTAACTACCATTCAACTCGCGTCTCTGCAGAGATCAATCTACAGAGCTGGCAGATGGACCCCTGCTTCCCTGAGTCGCTGTGTTATTTGTTTAATAAATTTAATTAATATCCATACTGCACTGGATTGCTCCCAGAAAGGGGGCTGCAGCTCTCTCTTTCCCCGATAGCAACATGATGAGTGATTTCCCAGAAAAGACCAGATAACAGTACCCCCAGGCCATTGAAAAATTAAAAGTGCCATGTGCTTACATTACTTCGCATGTATTAATTTTTGCGCTGCACTAATTTGTTCTTGAAGCCTCTTTTAACTTTTTAAAAGTATGAGATTTTGAGAAAGTCATAATTCATTTCGGTTTATATCAGTTACAAAATTAATTGGAAATGAAAAAAGCATCAAATCTAATTGGACTTCCAAAAATTTTATCTATTTGCAAGAAAGAAACAAATTGTTAATGAGACTGTCTCCTCAGGCAATATATATTGTCACAGTTTCTGCCAACAAGTTATAGGCATTCAGGGTCATGTTGGACATGCTTTCCTTTAATGCTTAGGAACACACTTATTTTAACCAATAAAGACATATTCAGCCCACATAAAATAATTTTTTAAAGTATGAAGGATGAAAGAAAATAAAACTACTAACAAATTTTTACAGCAAAAACCACAACAAAACACATGCTATGATACTCCAGCAGCAAGAGGAAGCATAAAATATGCACAAGTGTTGAAAACAAAAATGTTACGTCTTCAATATTAGTGTTTTATATTTCCTGCGTTTAAAGCTTTTAATTTTTCATCCTAAAAAATGAAATTGAGTCTTAATTAAGAAAATTATTTCAGTCAAGCCTATTTAACTCCTGAGTTGTGTTGAATTGATACATTTCTCCTTGGGGCCCATTTCCTTACTACCTCACCTTATGGCTGGAGTATTTCACCCTGGTGCTGATGAGCTCAGCTCCAACAGCACGTGTCCTAGTGGACAGTGCAGGCTTGCCAATGGTATCTTCAGCATCGAAACTTTCCTAACACCTTTTTCCAGAAGTAGCTGTGGCAGCAAAGGCTAAGCACACCTAAACACTTCTCTCTGCCTCTGGGGAGGGCAGAGTGAGAGGTACCCATCCCTCAGGTCAGCCAGCACACCTGCTCCTGGGACCAACTTTCTGGTCCGTTCCATTTGAAGTCAGCCTTATTTATTCAAATAATGAGTTTCAGTATGAGGTCTTTGCTAGTTTAGGTGATTATGAGCTAAGCAGGTTAAGCAACAATAAGACACAATTCTGCACACAAATCCAAAGAGGCATTTAACAGCTTTAGTTAGCCACTGCTCTCTCCCCGGTCTCCTCCTGGTAGTCTATCCCTACACATTAACCTTTTCCACCACTGCTGCCATTTCTATAGCGAATGTCTAACCTTACCTTCAGAAAGCAACACAGCCAGAACAGCAGTGACCACGGGTGTTCTGTCACCATCAAAGACAGCAGTGAGAAAAGTCAGGAAATAAGGGCTGGTACACTTCAGTGGTGTCCAAAAAGCAACTGCCTTGTATCTCCAGAATGAAATTCACTTCTTGAGAGAGGATCCAGGAAGGCAGCCCTGAACGGAAGGGGGAACAAGTGAAAATACCTACTAAACCCAGCTGGAGACCCCTCTTTGAACTATGGCAATGCAGTTGCAGCTCCTAGAGAAGTGGAGGCAGGGCCAGCCACAGGACACAGAGCTTGGCAGTGTCCCCATCCACAAAAGCAGGAGTCACAGCAAAAAAAGAGGTGTTAGAGAATTAGAACTGCTCCAAGGGTAAGTTTGGGGAATTCTTTTCCTTACAGACCTGACTGAGAGTTTCAAAGAGGCGTTTAATACAAAAATAACTTGTGCAGCTCAAAAAAGGTTGGCACTAGTATTGACAGATTTTTTTTTTTGCAGTGCTGGGGCATCTGACTGAGTTCTGAAAGAAATTAAGAGTTTCCTCTTGAGTATAACATCTAAACTGTCACTGCTGTACCCAGGACGGTGAGAAACGACACAACCAAGACCCGGAGAAAATGGCTTATTTAATTAATTATAAATCGGTTTATATAACTTGATTTGCAAGAGTAGCATAGTACTATTGGTCCCTTGGTCAACCACCTCCTAGAATGATTGGTGGAGGCTATACAACACCCATTTCAAAATATTTTCCTCAGTGTACCATAACAACACTAATTGAACAACAGCAGGTGCAAAGATAGAGAACTAGTTTACAAAAACCCATAGGAGTGTTTTGCACAGTTTTCGTGAGAGACACAGAGTTCTCACAGAATGCTGCAGAAAGCTGAAAAATCCCTCTACTAAAGCTTTTCAGTGTCCACACTAAACAATTTTTTCTCTCATATCTCTAACTTTGTAAAAAATTTACAAAGTCAAATGACAAGCAAATGACTGCCTACCAAATATTTAAACAGCAGCTTTTATTCATTAACGATCTTGTAATTTTTATAAAACTATTATTTATCAATCCTGTCCTGCAAGCAGGGAAGCTGAGATAGCGATTTGCCACAGTCACCCCCTCCTCAAGGTCAGTGGTACAGTCAAGAGCAGAGCCCTCATTCACTCACTCATGCCCTGCCAAAGATCATAGTAAGTAGCTGAAGTCTTGAATATAGTGAAAATCAAAATTAAGGCAGGCTTTTTAATCACAATCTACATTTCAGAGATGGAAAGCAGGAAGTACTACAGAGCAAGTCATCAACATGGTCTATTCTACTCATTTCATGAACTTCAAAACCAGGTACTTTGTGTACACAGCATTGCACCACTCGAAGTAACTGCCAACTCTTACACAGGGGCAAGTTTAATATCCCAAGAAATGGAAACCCTCCCTACAGCCACAAAGCAGTCATTGCACACTGTTAGTCAAAATTTCATGCACCTCAGCCATGACTAGTGAAAGCCTGTGGAGTGAGGGCACAGCCTGTCCTTTGTACAGAAGACACCAGTGGCTTCTTTGCCAGGAAATGCTGGGAGGCTGCAGCCCCTGTCTATTAAGAGAGACATGCAATGGACTCCCCATTTCCCATCGGCTGTGAATGCCTCTCCACTTGTGACTTGACTTCGAAGAGAAGTTTCCAGCTCTGTTTTTCACTGCCTTGGCAACCTCATTTCCTTACTATGATTCAGTTTTGTTTGCCAGAGGGAGGCTGGTCATTTGTTCTCTCATCATACTGAGCTGCTTTGATATGATTAACTTCTTTTTTTTAAGCCTCATTTCTCCCCCCATAACATTTTTTGTAAATTGTTATTTTATCCTCCTCTAAAGCTGAAATGAAAAATGTACTGAATGATTTAAATATTCTAATTTTATTTTGGGAAATGAAATAAGTTTTTAAACACTGCAAGGAAAAGGGGAAGAAGAAAACTTTCTATTTGATGGAAAATTCTGATTATAACCATATGACTTTTCTTTTGGGAGAGGTAGGATCCTTATGGAGAGGGATTTGCATTTTTTTGGTTTTGTCAATGTCTCACTGAAAACTATCAACAAATCAGCATTAAGGGTTTACTTGTAAAAAAAAAAAATCAGAAGTTTCAGACGTCAGACCTTTCAGATGTCTGAAAAGGAAATGAATTTAAATGCAACATAAAGATCAATATTCTTTACATGAGAATCATGCAGTTAGATCCAGGATAGATTTCTTGATCCAAATTCTGCCTACTTTCGTAGCAGTACTAATTTCCACAACCTACCACATACTCATAATGGTATATGAGTTAATCAGACTACATCTGCCTAAATTTATTTTCAGGTTCTCAATGATATGTTATTAATTGAAAGACTTATTCGTCTGACAGCCATTAAAGGCACACAATAACATTATTCATATTCCCCTGTGAAGTTATATGCCTGTAAAATATTGAAGTAAACACAGAAAAGCAGTCACCTATATAATAGATATGCTCTAAAACCTACATGAGCTGCTTATAAGACATTAAGACATAAATCTCTTTAACAGATTTATATGTGACCTTAGGATTTTTCCCCAACAAAAATTCAATGTGCTATTATATTCAGGAGTGCATAGTCCTTTCCAAGTTGTTTTCCTTTGCAAATCTCAAAACACTAAAATGACAAGAAAAGTAGGGTTACTATTTAAAAGATGGAGCAAATGCTGAAAAATTAAAGAAAGTGTAGCTAATGTGATTCTTCTATATAAAGCAAGCATGAAAGCCTAAAGCCTACCAGATAACTTACATCAATATGCACTGCATTTCTCCTGTGAAAATTTGCCTTACCTGAGCTATACAGACTAGCAGGGAGGTATTATCCTCTTGGATTGTAATACACAAGCAAAAAGTTATTTGTAAAAGTAAATGGATAACACTCCTAGTGTCCCCTCTGTCTTTTTCCAAATTAATCGCAAATTGAATTGATAATGCAGCTTCCAGAACAATGAGAAAAGTCCTTTTCTTTCAGTATACCCATGGTGTTATGGTTTTTATATTTTGTTGCTTAGCTGGGCTTTGTGTGTGTGTTTGTTGGCTTTTCAAGTATTTTTCTTTATTTTTACAATTTCCAAGTCAACAGAGGATTTCAAGTTAACTGTAATGTCATTCATCTGTTACTAAAACCTTATCCATGTTTAATGATGAATTTCAGTCAAGTGAATAAATGCTATCACTGCTTATCAGTTTACTGTATTAATGTATCTATTAAAAAAACCCACAGCATGTCTGATTCCTGGGCAAATTCAATAAGATCATAAAAGGAGCAACTGCAAAGGCTTCTGGTCATTGTGCACTTAAATAAAGAGAGGCAGAAATCCGTGGGTCAGATTAGGGAGAAAACACGCAGCACTTCAGAGCACAATCCAGCAGCCCTTTCCTTTCCTTTGATCTCTTTTTGAGCAGATCACCTGGAAGGTGTGTAAGAGCTGCCTCTCCTCAATCACCTGATGCTACCAGCTGCTAGAGGAAGAGGGGGTCCCATCATTACCATCTCTGAGTACATCTTTTATTTAGTTACTATTTTGGACAGCACTGCTAAACCAAGGAATATTTTCCACAGGCTCACATAACACTTCTAATCTAAGGTAAATCACCAATTCAAACAAAATAGTTAGTGGAAGATCTTGCCAAGAAAAGGAAACTCCGTCTATCCTCAGGGCAGAGAGTTATCACCAACATGAAAGGTTAGTAAAATAGGAGTTCAAGAAAGCAACTGAAGCTTCAAGCTGATCTCTCATCACACTATCAAAGATAGAGAATTAATTTCCTGACCTAAAAAAGAAAAATGAAGGAGAGCTTCTAATACCCAGACACTGCAATTACAGTATGATAACTAACAAACACAATGGATATGCTTTGGCAAGATGACAAATATATATTGATTGTTATTTAGAATATCAGCTAGAAATTCTTTAGGTGTATCTTCCAGTGACAAATGGACTTTTAGAGATCAGAAATCATAGCAAAATGGACGAAATTCCTTTGTGTGGGGTTCTGGAGTCCAGCTGCTTAATTCTACCAAAATCAAATGAAAACTAGCTAAAATTAAAAGCCTTAGAAGGCTGAAGAGGGTCCTTTGAGGACATGCTCAAGCAACAAGACATCTAAGGCTGACTTGGAACTCTGACACTTGGAGAGCTGCTAAGCAGCAGTGGGCACTTAATTACATATTCAGAAGGGAATATATTACCTTAACTGCCTCAGTCACATAACAAGTGTGAGGAAAGAAGCCAATAAGAGCAATATTACTTTTCGTAGATGTTGTTGACCCCAGTTCTTTTTAGACTCGGATTCACTCCAGGTTAGACTCACCAATAAAGGGAGGAAAGAAAAGGTGGGAAAGAGAAGAAAAATCAATCCCATGTTCCAAAAGCTCCACACAGAGGCTGTAACTAGAAGTGAATAACCTGGAGCTTCTGAAATAGTCATTGACAGTTAAGTTCTAGCACAGATATCAAGGAAAGCTTTTACTGAGGTCCAGTGAGTGGGTATTACACCACCTGGGAGATGAATCATCATTTGTAAAACTCAACTGCACTTTAATAAGGATGAGCTCATTCTAATAATGCAATCCGACAGGCTGACATTCCCTAATCCTGACTTTTGAGGTCACTCAGTGAATTTTTACATAACTGGGTTTTCTCTTCCATGGTCTACTACTATACTGAGTGCTAAACATCTACCACAAACTGACTTCTAGTAATGAATTACACCAATGGTACTAAGTGATCAAAAACTGTAGAAGAAGCTTCAGAAAGCACATGTTCCAAGAAACAACTGTGTGGGAAAGCATCCTAATTTATAACTTTTACGAAGACAAGGTAGCAGCAAAGTGCCCAAATGGAATATAAGATTTCCAAATTCTGTTGCATCACAACCAGAAAAAGAACCCATGCAGCATTGTTGATAGGCAAATATGATTCTGTGATATTATTTTAATTCATCCTCCTATCTGCAGATTATTCAAGCAGTTATGCTTCCAAAAGGCCATCAATGAAACCTATAATCTATGAAAAACTTGTCATCATGATGCCAAGAAAATAATGCCCCACATTGTGGGCCTGAACATGACATCTGAATCTAACTCCAACAGTAGAGCACCTCAGACATTTGGAAATTCAACTGCACTTCAGCTAAGCCTAAATTTTACTGAAGTATCTAAAAGAAGTTTAAAAACTTGGAGATGTAACTAACTGCAGCTAACTGTTGCACGCCAAGGATGCTGAAAGAAAAAAGTAACATCTATACTTCAGTGAGTCAGTCATGCAATGGGAGGAGGAAACATCCTTCATATGTGTAGGGGTTGTATATTGTACATGCAGGAGAGAATGTAAACAGAAAGTCTAAAGGCCACCAGAGCTAAAGCTTTTTTTGGCAGTTCTGTTGAGTAACTTGCCCCATAACATTTGGTGTGAGTTAACACTATTTAAAAAATCTGAAGCTAGTGCAAAAGAATTTCAGTCTGGAGCATTTCAGATTGCACAATTTTTGAAGTCAGTGACAAGTCATAATATTCCACATACGAGCTCGAAGAGCCCCATCACAACTCACTGTGTTAACTGCAAAAAAAATTGCTAATTTTATGTAAAGAAACTAATGTTTAAAATGGGTTTATTACAAACATTTTTTATATGTCAAGGTTTCTTTGTTCACAGTTCATGCTTACAAGGACTCCTTCATCAGTTATTTAAGACTACAGCTCAAACAGAAGAAATACTGCAGAAGTAGCAGAACTGCCAAAGAATTTCTAAGTTGCCAACCAGGTAGTTATTACAGACTGCAAATCAACATGCCTCCAATTACCCTCTGCTGTAGTAAGATGTGTTCTGCTGTCCATTCAGCCATGCTCCACTCTCCCTACTTATTGCGTTTTAGGAGGGAAACCTTGGTTTTTCTCCATCAGGTCCAGGCTGAGTGAATAGTGGCTGTTCTTATGATTCAGAAACATCCATCTGCTCAGAAGTAATTGAGACAGCTATGGTATCTTGTGAAAACCTTCAAAATACATGTGATAGTCTTCAGTCATACAAGGAACTAAAATGAATATTTTCTAGATGAGGAAGACCCACCACCAACTTCTTCAGCAAATTCCTGCCTTTCTGCTCTGAGTTTCTTTTCCTTTGGACAATGATGTTGTGAAGACTGGAGGCTTGAAGGACTCCACAACTTTCCCATGGGATATCTGGCCAAATAGTAACCTGAAACTCAATATGCCAACATAAATACTGTTGGTTTAAAAACATAATAATAGAGGGGGGAAGCTAAAACCATAAGGAAACAGAATAAACCTTTCTGCAACTAAGCAAATATCATCACTCTTTTATTATTCATAAGTGATACAGCACCAGGTAAACTATTTCACACTGCTCAAAATTAATTTCACACTGAATAACCTGACTAAATGTTTCATGTCAAAAACTAATTTTTGCAAAAGGCATTATGTGATCTACACCCCTTTACTCAAATTTACAATAAAAAAGTATTATCATTCCACGAAAGGTACGATTTCCCATTTGAAATATTTACGTGTCATTACAGGGTGACCATTAAATACTTTATTTGGCAAGAACAAAGTAGTTGGATATCTTCTAAATGTTGGATAAAAACTAAACAATGGATTCCACTAATCTGAACAATGACTGGGACAGATGAGCAAAGTTAGCTTAAAAAAAATCTCTCAACTCCCCAGTTTTATTGTTTGTCATTCACATCACCATCACCCATATACCATCCATCATCCCACCTCCAGCTTGAAACACTTTCATTCTAGAGAAAAAAGCCGTAGTTTTATGCAACAAAGCTATACAAATCTTGTGTATATTTGATAATGTACTGGTATTATCAGGCAATAACTCCCTAAACTTGGAGTACAACAAACAGACCAGGAAAAAGTAACACTAACCTTCATAAATTCAGCCTAGTTTTGTACAATCTGATGTTTTCTGAGCACTAAACTTTTCTATTTGTGGAAGTGCCACAAACAATGAAGTGCATTTACTATTCACTCAAAGTTTCTGTTTTCCCTTTAAACCACAACACTTTCCTGATTTTAGTTGGTGGGTACATCCACTTCCATTCAACTGCTGACTCCTTCCTCGAGGTCCCATCTTCCTGACCACACCAGGACCCTGATTAAAATCGTATAGGTCCTGCTGTGCTGTATAAGATGAACCAGAAAAAATACCAAAATGTACATCCCCAATAGGCAAAAAATCAGTCAAAGAAATCCTGAGGTCTCTGAAATAAAAAAGTGTAGGGACAGGCTGATATGTTCCCTTCACAGAAATTGCCACTCTTGAAATTACATCTCTTTCACTGAATTTGCAATGTTTTTCTCTCTGGAACAATTCCTCTCTTAGATTCAGGATAGAAGAATTTAGAAGTAACTTGAAAGAATCCTAATAATTTAATAATCAAACTTCACTTAAAGGTCAAGAAGCCTTCACTTTATTCTTAGGCCCTTATAAAATAAGAAAAAGTTCCCATGCTTTCTCCAGCTTCCTCAGAAAACAGTATTTCTAAATCAAAGCTTTTCTAGCAGTCTCACATCACTTTGGTTCCAAGTACAGGATAAGATTTTCACTTTTAGAAGAAATGGCTTACAGGCTGACTCCTGCTTTAACAAGAATTTTCAACATTATGAACACTGGGAGTGTGTGACAAATGTTCTAGAATGTGCATGAGTCACTTACTGGGAGAACTTAATATATTAATTATAATATCTATTAACTTAATTGAAGGAAAGTGTTTTCTCCTTGTGTTTGACTACCACTTCTACACTTAGTGGAGTTCATTTAAGAGACTCATCCTTAAGAACTGGGAATCCCAAATATGCCTTGGACTCTGGTAATTTCAGACCTAAAGGATGTGAAAGTTGTAAGAAGTAGAAACCCTTTAAATTCACCCAGTTTGATATGTTTCAAGTACAATTTGAGACCCAATCAGCTTCTGCAGATTGACTGCTGATAAATTACCACCTCTCTGAATAGCAGAGACTGCTGGCTTGTGAAGTTTATTTTTAACTGATAGTTAGCTTTAACTTGCAGTTATATTTTAATTTATAGTTATTTAAAATTTAATTACCATCATGTCACTCAAAGCTTTGTACAGACTTTCTTTTTTAAATGGTAGACATAAATCAGTAAAATAAATTAAATGCCACTGACTGCTGCATAGTTATACAGCAAATTAATGAAATCACTCAGGAATACACAGGTAATATAGGCATAAATAATATTGAATCCAACAAGTGGGGCAAATGTGCTATCAAACCTGTCATGCAGCCATGAGAGCAGCTAGGGGGTACACCATGAAAGACAGCTATCTCCTTCTTTTAAGTAGCAGCATCTACACCAACCTCAGTTATTAATCCACACCTTAGCAACTCTAAGCTGCCCTTGCTGTGGCTTTTTTCCCCTAGTTGTTCAAGCAGGTCTTTTGATAGCGTGCCAGGCTTGTTCCGTGTTATCTCTCTTTATGGCCTCTTTCAATAAATTAGAAATCACCTTTGTGCCTCTTGGACAGATGCAGTTCTTGTGCAGCCATGATGATTACCATACTTCAAGGCTGAGTTTTGGAAAGCACACATTACTCTCTGAGGACTTCTGGAGGACTTTTCCTGAAGCTTACTCCCCTTTGTGGCTGCCATTCCCAGCCCAAGCCTGTGTGAAACAACCTTTCTTTACAGGCATTCATTCACCCAACTCCACAACGCCACTATTTACCTGCCAAAGTAGCAACTGTATCCTGAGAACTCTCAGAGTAACCCCAAAAGCCACAGTACACCGAGACTGCGATCCTGTAAAGCAAAATCCTTTCCTCCAACTCTCTGCTGATCTAATTCACAAGCTATGTGAAAATATACTGGATTCCAAGAGTAATAAATTCCCAGAGGTGCTGGTTTCTGAATAAAATGTAATGCAGCCATTCTGTCCTCTTCTTGTGACCAAGGGTCTCTCTTTTGAAGCCCAGGGTTATGAACCCTGATGTCCTAATGCAGTCCTGAAATGGATATTGCAGCTAATTTCTGACTATGTAAATAGCCTGTCCATTTTCAGGCTGATGGGATATTTTTTTCCCCGCCTAACAATGTTATGGAGTCCTACTGCTCACTGTTAAACAGCTTCTGAGTTTCACTACGGAGGTGCTACATGTCAGGGGTGGATGAAGTGATCCTTTTATATCAATTAGCAATTACTGTAAAGTGCTTTGGGGTGAAATGCCACAAAGGATTAGAACTTCAAGGGAAGAATAAGCAGCAGGAGCACATGAACTCATAAATGGCATAGATCCTATTTTATGTAAATTGCCCCAGTAATAAAGAATGAGCAAAAGGTCAGATAAATACAGAAAATGACATATAAGCAGAGTAGTCTCTGAACAGAATATTTTTCCAAGCTTTCTCAAGTACCCGTGCGTCTCTAGGCCAATAGCTCCCTCATCTGAGCATCTGCAATATTCAGTAAAACAATATTCTCCAGTTTTACCACCCTGTGAGTTAATTTCATTCCAGACTAACATGGTGTGAGCCCATCAAGTCCATCAGAGGAGAATGAAAGTCTTTCTCGTATTTAGTAACAAAACAAAAACAAAACCAAATAAACCTCTCTTCTCTTCCCAAGACTTGCACTGGGGCTCCCTACACACATCTAATCCCGGGAAGATCACTTTCCATGGAACCATTTTGCGTATGAGTAATGAATCTAGACAGAATAAAGACAAAATATAAACTACATATGAAGGCTGGAACACATCAGAAAAGTAACATAATACATATTTGAGCAGCCTTGCAATTCAAGATACTGTAGTTTCTAAAGAAAACTCATATCCTATTTCTGCATTTTCATATCATAACAACAACCTTGCATTAGCTTTAAGAGACAAATTACTGTACTTGGTCCAAAACATGTAAAAGGAAAACAAGAAAATTGATCATTGATAAAAATAATTAATTTGCTTTGCCACCAATATATCAGATCTACATTCATCTATGTTCACTAAATAGCAGCAAAAAGCTGAAAAAATAAGTGAAAAAACTTTTACTGTTCATACCTGGAATTTAAAAGTCATGGAAATTAAGAATCATCAGACTAAAACTTGACCAAGGGAAGCAGGAAAAAATATACCTAGCAAAGACACAGCAAGTCACATTCTTATTTTAGTAATGCATTCAATATTCTAAATAATAGTAATGTTTCATATACAATTAGAGCACGACTTTTACAGCACCAACAGTTCATGTCGTAGCTCTTCTAGCTTGTGTTTATCCTCATAATACTTCTCACTTAACACCAAAACATGACATATGAAGAATAAATTATACATAGTCCTTAGCAGAACATTTTAAAGTAGTCCCTAAGCATGCAACAAAAGGCTTCATTAGTAGCATGCAAAAGACTTTTATTTTATTTCATTATTTACTAATGCTTTCTGAGATGTAATCACTACAGTTAACAAAATACCTACAAAATACCTCAAAATCTGTAAAATAAACTAATTTCCTCTCTATTTCTATGCAAAAAGTGACCCAAAGCCGTTTAGCCTGATTTTCAGGCAGTGCATATATACAATTTCTACACCATTAACTCGAAGTCCTATGTGTCCCAATGTCTTGCAGTTCTGCTGGGTAAGCGTTAGTTCATTCATGGTCTTAAAAATGCTACCTTTTATATATCAGATATTTTACTTGTTCGGTTATTAAATGTACAGATACTGCAGCTGAAAGAAAAAAAGATAAACAGCAAACAAAAAAGATCTTAAAACTATTACTCCTGGGGATTCAGATTTGCTCTCTTTAAATGTGTAGGTTCAAATTGATACCTAAGAAATGCAATGATCTACTCGTGTTTATATTTATATTTTATAAATATTTATATTTAAATATATTTTTATATATACTTTTGTATATATTACATTTTTCTATTTTTAAATATGTTTTATATTTATATATGATATATGGTATTTAATTCAACCTAACTATGAAATTGCAACAGAATCTTGCAATGTCCTGTACGCACATGAAACAGGTATCAAAGAAGAGGCAGAAAGGGAAAAAAAAAAATCATAAATGAGAAAGTGCAATCTCTTGCTAAAGAATAAAACTGTGAGTCAGCAGATAAAAATTTCCCAGTTCTTTCAGAGACTGATTATATTAGCACAAACTAGAAACTAGTCCTCCTATGAATTTTCTTAACTCTAAGTCAGGTAACACTTCTCCCTGACCTCAGAGAAGCTTCCTTTGTTAATATTTATAGGCATTCCTGTCTTCATATGCTTGTGTAGATGGGGCAGCCACCAGATCTGATGATAACGAAGCACTGAAGAAGCTTTTTACAGGCAATATTTCTCATTTTAAAACAAAAATCTAGACTAGAAATCTCAAACACAGACCAATTTTTTTTTTTTCCTGAGTGGTTAACGCTGACTTGAGCTGAAACTTGTTGAATGCCAAAGCAATGTTACCAAAGCGTTACTACTCCATGGGATATTGGAAAGCATTTGTGCTGAATTGGAAGTTAGGTGTGACACACCTTTCCCTGCCACCAGCATTGCTGCCCTGCTCTGTCCTCTACACCATCACCCAGCTTTTGTCTCTTGCAAATCTACTCAAAGCAGCAGGCAATGTGCTTTCCTGGGACAGAAGCCCCCAGAAGCCCTTCCGACAGAAGGCCCGTGCAAAGGTTCAAACACTGTGTCCTTTTTCTCCATTGATACTTAAAGTTTGAAGTGCTCACATATTTTATGCCATCTCCAACAAAATGAGCAAGCCAAACCTCAGAATGAGCCGTTTCTTAAGAAGCAAGATGCACCAGCTGAAAGCAAATTGAATATAAAAAAAACATTTGTCATGTCTCCAGACTGTATTCTCTGCTCAGGTACAACTGAATTTAAAAAAAAAGTATTAAAATATTTTCCAACACAAAGTTCACCCAGAAGGATTTTAATAGATCTCCAGCATCAGATAATTTCTCCCTCAACTTCCTCTATGGATGTATGTTAGCTTATTATAAGTATTTAAATGTCTTAATCTTAGTTTGTATACGAACCAGTAATTTACATTACTAAGTTATGAAGCCTTCAAATACACTTCTGAGTTTGGAAAAGCTTAAGCAGATGAGATTGCTTTTGCTCACTTCTTTAATTTCTGTTTTTTATAAAAAGTGAAACTGCAGTAACATAAGAAAGCTAATTCTGTCCAAAATAATAGGGCATTTTATGAAAAAAATTGCTGATTTATGATGTGGATTCGTTAATTTCTGCAATTCTTAACAACCGATGCAACCATTCAGTTGCTTATTTTCCTTTAAATCTTTGAGAGCTCATTAGCTGCAGCTGACACCAACAGAACACCAGTAAAAATCCCAGATTCTGACTCCTTCCCTAACTGGCTGATTAAGGGTAATAAAAACGGTAAAGCAAGCGAAGAGTTATACATGAAACATATCAGGAAATTAAAGAAAATTCAAGATACCACTGTGCAGAAAAACAATATAAAAACAAAGCAGTAATTTTATTTAAAGGAATTTTACTCCATTATCTGAAGAGCAAAGAGACTCTTAAGTTTTCACATCACAGTTAAATAATCAACCTTCAGAATACCAAAAACCTGCACCACATACCACACAGTTGCTATGGAAATTCTTCATTTACAAGGAACAAAATAAGTGAACAACCGATACAGCCTCTGCTGTAAGCAAAGAGCACACCTGTAGGCTTGGTAATTGGGGCTAGCATAACACATCAGGCCACCAAAACCAGAGCTTGGCATTTCTCAAGTCTTCAGATGCGGGTGCTCTTACCTCTGCTCCCAGACTCTGTTTAAGGCTTGTAAATCATTCCTAATAATGTACTCTAGGTGTGATCCCACTACATGCAGCATTTTGCAGAATTAACTCAAGCAACGCACTGAGATCTGTCTTTCCAGATTAAAACCTTGTCCTTCTATTATGTCACTGCACCCACCTTCTGCTCTATCAAAGGCAGGCTGAAGCCTATCTCCTGATATTGCCAGCTTGCCTTTGTTGCTGCTGGTACCCCCTGCCCCAAAGCCCTGCCATGCTGAAGCACAGTGCCCAGCTTCTGCCTTTGTACCAAGCAGCAGCGCACTGCACTGCAACTCCTTAGAAATATCCCTGTTCATGGGCAGGGACACGAGTTTCATGGTGTTTCTCAGGGTATTATGGCTGGCTGTAGATTTTTGAGGTAGCAACTGCAGGCAACAGTCTTGGCACAGCAGTTTCACACCAAGTGCAGGCAGCAGCTGCACCAGCACCCCTGCTATGTCATCTGACCAAGAGCTGCAGCAGCACTGAAAAGGCACAAGTGCAAACGCAGCCAAAGTGCAACACCCCAACTGTTTCCCATCAACAAAGAAGTTGGAATTGCAAAAAAACCCAAAAAAATAGGGAAGGGTCTAGGGCTGGGGAAAGCAGTAGAATAAGTAATGGAGCAAAGACAAAGACAGAGCCAGCATCTTCACTTTCATACGCTCAGGGTGTTGTGGTGCTTTTACTTCAAACAACCAAACCTCAGAGAATCACTTGCTCACTTCCCCCTTGGTGGGATGCGGAGAGAATTAAAAGAGTAAATGAGAAAACCCGTGGGTTGAAATAAACACAGTTTTATAGGTAAAGCAAAAGCCACACCCACAATGAAATTAAAGCAAAGAACTCATTCGCCATTTCCCAGGGGCAGGCGAGTGTTCAACTATTCCCAGAAAACCAGGGCTCTATCACTCATAAGGGTGAGTTGGGAAGACAAATGTCATCACTCTGAATTTCTCCACACACACACTTCCTTCTTCCTTCCCCTACTTCATATACTGAGCATGAGGCCCTAAGGTCTGGAATATCCCTGAGTTGGCTGGGGTCCCAGCCCCCTCCTAATTCCCTGTGCTCCCCCATCCTCTCAC
>VZTE01001942.1:774499-786660 GCA_013397775.1 Eulacestoma nigropectus
GGGGGGTAAGAGGCAGAAAAGGCCCCAGTATTAACAAAACTATTTCCAACACAAATCCAAAATACAGCCCCAAACCAACCACTATGAAGAAAATTAACTCTATTCCAGCCAAGATCAGTACAGGTGTATAGGTCATCGAGACTCATCTTTGAATCTTAGACACACAACAAAAGCCTACATGACAGGAAAAGTTAAATCCAAAATAGAAAAAGGTGGTGATATTTTTATAATTTCAGATGAGTCTAATGATTTTGTTCAAAAACTCAGAACTTAGAGTTTTCAAATATTCAAGACTGGCAGTACTGCCCCACTCACACATAGAACCCCTTCCTCATGATTGCCCAAGTGATACGTATCTCAGCAGAAAGACCAGATCCCAAACATCAGACTGAGCACCTTGCACAGGCCACCTCACCTTTGAACCCACACACATCTTCATAAAGCAGTCCTAGAAAGGAGGATGGATCCTCTGCTGCAACTTGGCTCCAGCTTCAGCTTTACTTCTGTCACAGGCTTCTTGTACAACCACCTAAAAGTACCCACTGCACTTCTTCCTGCATCATCTCTTCAGCTATTACAACCCCAGTCCGGTTAATGACAGCACCGGCACTAAATCCAACATGGGCACAAAAGCCTGCATGACGTAAGGATGCATATCTCATCTAGTGAGTTCTTTCTGCCAAGATCCCACTTAAATGCTACGTATTGCACCCAGTAGAATCTAGATGCTATTGGAATAGCTGTTCTGGCAGTAGTTTCTGAAACTATTGCACGTACACACCAATAATGAAGAGGCAAAGTCCCTAGTAATGCTGCCTGAAACTCTTTCAGGGCTCAAATTTGGAGCCAGGGAAATCAGCAGGAGGTAGTAGTTCCCCAGCCACTTTCACTGAGAGACTGCTCACAGTGCATTAAGTAGATACTCAAAACAATCTGTGCGTGGTTACTTCTCTGGTCACGGCTGCATGTCTGCAAGGATCACATAGGCCCCTAGACTTTGTTTGAATTCTGTTTTTCATCTGTCCTGACTGGAAAATTGAGCTGGATTTTGCATTAGGGCATCACAGAAGGTGAAACTCCAGAACATGGGGATTCTACTCTGCTTTCATAAGTTCAATACCAGCGTGAAAAACAGCACAGCTAAGAAGAAGCATCTCTGCAAACACCACCTTCTTCAGTTATTCTCAGTTCACAAGTCAGCAACTGAAGAAGATTTCAAAAGTTATTGGGAAACTAGTTGGTATGATACATTGATTGATAGTAGATTTTTGCCCCTTGAACAGGACTCGGTACCTGTAATTATTTCTAAAATATTAGAAATTTCAGACAAACCAATCCCTATTTATGCAGTCAGCAAAACTGCCTGTACTCCAACCATGTTAACAACGCCTGGAGAAGAATCACACTTGGGTATCTTCAAAGCAGTTCAGAAGCATGAGGAGAGCAGAGAAAGATTAGAAAGGTGTTTCTATCTCTCACAGATCATCCTCGCAATGGCTTTTAATTACAACATTTATAAATTATTTAACTGTATCTTAAACTACATGCTTACATATAGAAATACATAACACCACATAAATGCAGACATGATGGTCCTATAGATGTATATTTTATAAACAGAGGTTTGGCCTCAAAAGCTATTTATTCCTCTAAATATTTTCCCTCAGGATCCCCTTTGTCAGCTATTCCACTTACACTTTTTTCTTTTCCTACACTCTGGACTGGTAAATTTGGAAGGCAGGATAGCAGGAAAAACATTAAAGATTCATTAGGAACATTCTATGCATTTTAAAAATCCATCCCTTTTTTTTTTTTTTTTTTTAAAAAAAAAAGCCCACAGGAAAGCACCCCAGTCTAGCTGATGCAGGGGAAAGGAAAAGGCAGTGCAGGAGCTTAGTCCGCTTTGCACTGTGGGCACCTGGAGGCACGGGAAGGTACAGGCAGCGCCGTGCAGGGCCGCGGTCCCCAGCAGCGCTCATCAGCACGGCGAGCCCGGCGTAGGAGCGCGACTGCTGCGCCCGAGGGAGCCGAAGGGATTTCTCTCAAAGACAGCCAAACTGCGTCTGTGTGGCACCCAGCACAGCCCCAGCCTGCATGACCTGGTTTCTTTTTCGGTTTGCTCCGTCACTGTGTGACATTCAGACAATGGCTGTCAGACATTCAGGTTCTCTCCCAACCTTCCAAGACATTTTCCTATCCACTCAGCATCTGGGGGAGGCCCGCTACCTGCTGCAGAGATTTCTCGTGTTTGCAGCCGATTTCTCATGTTCTAGTGCACAATTAAAGTTATGATTATTTTTAAAAAGCAATTAATTTTTTTTATTATTATTATCCCTCCTCCCTAACATATTACTTCAGATCTTAAAGCTAAGAATATTTGGAAACATCAATTCTTAATTTTTAAAGATTAAGACAAAAAAAACCCAAACTTGTATATTTCTGTTTGGTTTTTTGGTATGGCTGGGGTTTTTTTGCGGGGTGCTTTTTTGGGGGAGGATGGTTTTGCTTGTTTGTTTAGGTTTTTTTATTTTAAATTCTTGGAGATATATATATATATATATATATAAATTTTGACCACCTTAGAGACAAACAGGGCAAAGGAAAAAAAACAAAGAGAATATCTAGTTAGATTTATAACTAAGTATCACAGAGCATTAAATGTTCTTTGTCCTTTTGCTGGTAGTCACAGTGAAAAAAGTAATTTTTTTTTTATTTATACTGCAAATATTAAAAATAATCCAAAACACTATCTGAGAAAAATAATATTAAATTCAGAGAGGACAAGGGAACAACTCAGAAGTCTGGGGAATGAGAGACTAGACTGAATCAGTAATACAAGGAGTGGAAGAACCTCTCGGAAAATGGGAAAAATTGATGGGAAGCCTGGGGTGGAAAGATGTAAGCAGTAACACGCTCTTCAAATTATCTATTATATACCTTAGGGGGAACTGAAATCTCTCACAGCAATTCTCATGTAGGTTGCAAAAATATGTGGAGGACCTTGTACAATACTTGCCATGACTGTTGAGATGTTGCTACATTTTACACAGATATATTTCGATGATGGGTAAAGCAATACTATCACATACTGCGTATTAATTGCTCCCAGGAGACAGCCCTCGCCTCATTTATAAACTAAATTACCCATTCTTCTTCAGTGCTATCAAAATGGCACCTGTTCCAAAATCTTCCACTTAACAAAGCAATCACCCCAAAAACCAAGACTATCAAGTTAGTGGCCATGTGTCTGTTATCACGATTCATACTTAAAAGTTTTCTTTACAGAATCACAGAATAATTTAGGTTGAAAGGGGTCTCAGAAAGATACTTGGTCCAGTCCTCTGGCTTGTCCAGTCTAGTTTTGAGTCCTTCTTGGGACAGAAACCTTACTCCCTCCTTACATTCTAGTGAAAAGTCTTCTATTTTTTCAGGCATTTTATTCTGAGAAAGTATTTCCTAAAATTCTTTAGGGTCCTTTAGAATTTCATATACCCCTATACAGTAAGAATAAAAGATAATTGTACACCATTTCACTAGTTTAACTAAAAATGTCAGAGTCTTTTAAAATATATATATATGTGTATACCTGTACACATATTTACAGAGGGGAAACATTAACTTGTGACTAGAATATACATATCAGTACCTATTAGAGCTATTACGCCACCCTGTTTTCAAATTATTAAAATTAATCATATTAAATGATGTCTTAAGAGGCATAATACCTTGTAAAAAAGCATCATTGTTTGATTCAAAATTCAAGTGAAAGAGAACAATAAGCACCTAAAATTTACTCTTCACTTCATTTTCTCAAATTTATTTTGCTTCATTACAGTGGAGAAGTTATTAAGCCTGAATCACAAATATTTAGAATTTTATATATTAAAAATTCAATCATAAAGCTCCACCAAGTGGAAATCCTTAAAACTACACTAAGCAAATTCATGAACAAAAATTCATGTAATAATTACAACCAATGCTCACAAATCCAATTATATTCAATGAATAAAAAATAGGCTATCCATACCTGTAACTCATCAGTGTTCATTAATTACCAGTGTACATTAATTACCTTATTGATAGGGTTGGAGGAAAGAATAACTTAAACATCATTAAGATATTTAGTTTTCCCTCTGGTTAGATCTACTCCTTTGAAAACATTCATTTTGCTGTGTCCAGGGTGGACTGAAATGATCTCAACACTGATTTGGTTTTTCAAAAAAGTCACCTTTCTGACTTGCTGAAATTGCTTTGGGAAACCTTTATTTCCCCTTCTTAATAAGTAGTTTTGGTTATTTACACAAATTAACAGGCATTGCCATTTTAGGTAGCATAAGATTCTCGAACCAATGTAGTTTGTTAAATGGTTTGCTCTTTCTCACTATTGAAATATTCATCATCTGTGTAATTTTAACAACCTGATAAAAACTGTTAAAAGCATAGTTGTGCTGCCCAGCAGGTAGTGCCATTTTTAATGAAACCATAACTGTCATAAATAAATAATCAACTCATAAAATATTCAAGATGTACCTCAACTTCCATAAGAAAATTTGTTTTGGTATGGGACTGCAAAACATGCCATGACTATTCTCATCCAGTAAAAGAATTAACAGAGAGATATTTCAAGCTAAAGTTTGTTCTCAGAGCATTTGAACTTGACTGTAAAGCACAGAATAAGTGATTTTTTTACATACAGAATTCAGAGGGATCCAAACCCACTTGGTATGTTTGGTAACACAATGTCTCTGACACAGAAGAGCAGAAATGTGAACTGGTACCTCGCTTTCGAAGCAACTCCCTTCCTTCTGAATGCACCATCCCAACATACCTGTAAGGACGTTTGATACGTGCTGGGAGACTCCTCCCGATGCAATGTGGGTCACTGCCTGCATTCAGAGACCACCACACAAAGTTATCAGCACGGGAACTCAAATGTACTTTATACAACAGAGGATCCAAAATCCACAGCCAGTTTGTGAAGGCCAAACACCATCAGCCTGGAGTGTGTTTGTATTAACATTTAGCTCGGATCACATGAGGCCTTTTGAAGGGAATCGCAGCCAGTCACCACATTTACTGATATAGATAGAGCTCTGGTTGTCTCAGTCCTTCAGCTCTGGTTTGGTTTTGCATTTCCTGGCTCTTGTTTTGTTTTCCAACCCTCAGGTTCCCACAATCATAGATGCAGTGGAAAGAAATTAAATACTACTTCCTGACCATGAAGGGCAAATGCTTTCTACACTACCACTCACTAGGCAACATGTGAACCTCAAAATGGTGAGTAGTAGATATTGCAATTACCTACAGGATAGTCAGATAAGCATCAGTGCAAAGCTAAATCACGACAAGATAGTCTGTGCACAGAGGACTAAAGGATGGCAGGGTAATTAACAATAACCAACACAGTTATGTGGAAAGTAGAGCTCGACAAACTTTTTAAAATACATGCTACAAGCCCAATTGATAAGGTAACAGGGCTGACACCAACCATGGTGTGTAACAAATGTGACTGCAGGACATTTTCTTTAAAGCATGGCATTTCTATAGTGACGTTTGTCACTATACAAAAATTAATGAGGTTCACCACAAAGGCTGAAAACCGGTGAAGAGAGATCACAAAAAATATGTTAGTGTGGAATTATTTATGAGGGATATTTTTAATAGTCTCAGAGACTTTGGGCAAGTGCTGCTATTTTTATCAATGACTGGAAAGAAAATGGATAGATACAACGCCACTGGTAGCAAACTCTCTGTAACAGAAGTCATTGACTTGGGCCATATCAGTTACACAAGCCAGCTATCAAATACAAGTTAATGCCTAAGAACAAAAGATGCAGATCACTTTCAAGATGGCAACCTCACCCACAGCCTAAAAAATCCACTAATAATTACGTTTGAAGGTAATGATTAGTAAAAACCAGAAAATAAATTCATAGAGCAAAACTTGTTTTATACGAACAGCAAAAATCCTGAGATGCAGTGATGAGAGTGAATCAATGCAAAGCACTGAAACTACACTTTGTACAGTGCTGCTTTAACAGACATTTAACTAATAAAAGCCCAGAAGAAGCTCCCAACAAGTTATCCACTGTGGGAAAGATGACTTCTGCCCGTAAGCCTGGAAAGGCTCTAATCAATCTGCTGTTTCAGTTGGCAGTGATGAAGAGAATTCGTCGGAGATCGACAGATATTTGCACAAGGAAAAAGCTTTTAATAAGCTATAGACCTTTAATCAGAAAGAATAATCAGGATGCAATCTCCAAAAGCCAAGGCTAGGAAAACTCCGACTAAAAGAGAAAAAAACCAGGAGCAGTGATTAATTATTGGCACCATATACTCAAGATTCTTCAGCACCAGAAATATTTCTTTAAGAAACAGATTTTTTTCCAAGTAGAGCTGCCATAGCTCAAGCAGGAATTGCAAGCTCCATAGTGATTTATTAATCAAAATCGCCTGTTCCAAGTAACACAGGTCAAGCCACTTGAACAGAAGGGTCCCACTGGTGTTTAAAAATCCAAACATCTATGACAGCACCCTAGTCAAGAACTAGTCAAGTCAAGAGTGAATTTCTCACTCTTTAAACATAGCTTTGTGCTATAAGCATTAGGAATGCAGCAGCCCCTCTGATACATTTTTCTAGGCTGATAATTGAAATTTCAGTTAAAATATGGTTTCTTTATGCTCATTGATGCACTCAAAATAATTTGCAAAGAGCAAATGCATCGGGCTGAGTGAACAGAATAATGGCTCTGCATCTGTAGTGTTTTTGTACAGATTCCTGTTATTCTTTTCACTCATTTGAATCGATCTGAATCATTTCTGCTTACCTGAAAGGAATATTTTTTCAAGCATTATACCCTTTTCTGTGGGAACATCTTCTCTTTATTTTGTTTCATGGGAATAGAGTGTTATGATCACAAATTAGCACTACGATCAAACAATAGCCTTCAAAGAAACTGCAGTTGTTACATTCAAAACAAAAATTCTTTGTGGAGTGCAAGGTTTTAAAACAAGCCTTTGTGACTGCCCTAGCTTTTGTTTTCAGCCTAATAAAAGTAATTTCTGACCATTAACAGTTCATGGAGTTGACTTATGCTAGTGGATGAAAAAATAACTTTACAGGGAGCCTTACTAGTCAAGTACATGTCACCAGTGCTCCTTGAGACACTTTCAGCTGTGCCAAAGTGAAACATTCATGAAGGCCAAGCTGTTTGGAAGGCAGAATCACTTCTGTGGAATTCCTGAACTGCATTAATGTGCATAAGTCTTGTGTAATAAATAAATTGCTATTCTTTCCAGCACTTAAACCACCTAAATGCAGAATTCCCAATTTATCCCTTCCTCAGCTGTGCTTCTGTTTTGAACTGTTTATCCTACCAGCAGTCAAGGTGACCTGTATTTCCTGCCCGCTTGGTATCAGACTGCCATTTCTTTCTCTTTAACTACATTAAGTGAAGCAAAACACAAGTTAAATACTCTTTTTTTTCCATATAATCATTTAGAATAACTGCAACAGAAAGTTATGCAGTTGTCTCATCATATGCATGAAATCCTATTTCCTTCACCCTCTCAAGCTATCACCTACACTGTGTTTATCCAGCTGTTTTAGGAACGTCAGAAGCATTTCAGGTAAGTGCGGCTGTGGGTTGAGCTCCAGTTTGACAGAAGCTGGTTTGTTGATTCATGTAAATTCATGGGTGATTTTTCCAATCAGACAGAATGAAGGGCAATGCCCAGTTTATCGTTACTGTGCTCACAGTGCAAAAGGCATTGTCAATAACCTTGCCAGACCCCTGTGGTTCTGTCATTGGCAGTTAGCAAATGGCTAAGCAGGACCAAACCTCAAGCACTGAGACATGCTGAGCACTTACTAGACATTTTGGAATTAAAAATAATGTAATTTTTAAAAAATCCCCTAACAGTGTAACTCTGTAAAAATTTTATGCAAATGAAGAACTGGAGAGAAAAAGAAAGTAAAAGTTAGTCTACAGCAAGAAAGACAGCATCTCACAAACTACTCACCTTTTTTCAGTCAATTCAACTTCTGCAGAAAAAAATATTTTTTTCCCCTACTCTACCACATAGAATTTGGATATTTTAGGAAAAAACTTTACAATCAAAAAATGTAGGACATCTAAAAATCGTGCTTGAAGTCCATCCCCAGTTTCCTAAGAAGGCCTGTTTTGCAGAGCTATTGTAAACAAAGCCCTGGAATCCATGTAATAGAAGTGACTTCAGGAGTGCTCCAGTTGCACCTACTGAACTCACTTTGTTGTTGACTCCAGGATTCCTGGCTGTGTGCTGCCCTCCTCTCAGCCAGCTAATCCCTGTCCCCTGACCTGTCCCTCGCCCCGTTATTCAGTGGGGTCTGTGCACAACGACCCCCCTGCCCTTGCAATCCTCTCTGAGTGTTTACAAGAGGGCAAAGCCCCTTTGATTCTCTTCCACAGGCCTTGAGGAGACAGAGATAGGCAGCAGCTTCTTAATGTATTTCATTACATTCTTCATTAGACAAGGAAGTAATTCTACAGTTTTAAAATCAAATAATGTTTTTCATATATCTTTCACTTCCTCTCCCACTATCTCAGATACAGGCTCTCAAGTTTATTATTATAAATCTGTCACTAAACAAAAAACCCCATAGTATGTGAAGGCAAGATTCCTGAGCTCACCCCACGCAATAAGGCAAATATCTCAAGAAAAACTGAACAGAAGTTTGCTTTTGTCAGGTTAATGCAACATGGTAAATAGATTCCTTTATGCCAGCTACCAGCAAGGGTTGTGATTTTAGCTTATGGACACAGATCTCAGAAGACAAAAACAAGCAACAACAGCAAATTGAAATATTCTTCAGGTGAATAACCTAGTAAATAAGTTTACTCCAAGCATAAGACTGTCCCTTTGAGTCTAGATTTTTGAAAGCTTTGTTTATTCCACTTTGGATGTTTGGTCTTAGCCAAGTTATTCCTGATTTAATCTGACAAAAATATAAACTGAGCCCAGAAAGTGAAACAGGCGAGCAATTCTCTCTGTGTTCCACTCAGTGAATTTTATAGATGGTGCAGTTCAAAAACATTTCACACAAGAAAACCCAAACAAACCCTTGCTCTTTGTCCATGCACCAAAGGGTTTAAGGAGCTGTGTAATTTGTACATGCAAGGTGTGAATGTCATATTGCATACAGTTGTCCATCATACAAGTAACCTACAAATAACGCTGCAGACATTTGGCTAAACGCATAACAAATTCTTCAGGTTTTCTTTATCTGTAAAGTCCAAGTCAGCTCATGTAACACAGTTTTTCTTCATCAAAAAAAAGCTGCATCATTGGAACACTTTTCTTGAGCAGGCTAATGGGAAGTGTACTTCAGGAGTAATCTTGGCTTTTAAAAGCCCCCCCTGCAAGAACACAACGAACCTGCTGTCTCTCTAGACAAGCCATAATACAATCTTGTGTGCCTTATATTTAAGTTTAGCACAATATTAAAACTATTTGGTTTCCCAGCAACTTTTTGAGGTATATTACCTGAATGAAGTGGCCCATCTGATTTTTCAGACATACTATATCAAAGAAAAATATGTATTTTAAGCCTTTCCATCTCTCATGGTTTAACCCTAGCCAGCAGCCAAGCTCCAGGCAGCCACTCGCTCACTTCCCCACCAGTGGAATTGGGGAGAGAATGGGAAGAATGAAAGGTGGAAAACTCATGGGCTGAGATAAGGACAGTTTAATAGGGAAAGCAGAAGCCATGCCCACAAACAGAGCAAAACAAGGAATGAATTCCCTGCTTCCCAAGGGCAGGCAGGAGTTCAGCCATCTCCAGGAGAGCAGGGCCCCATCACAGGTAACAGCGACTTGGGAAGACAAACACCATCACCCCAAATATCCCCCTTTTCCTCCTTCTTCCCTCTGCTTTCTGTACTGACCATGACATCATATGGTCTGGAATACCACTTTGGTCATTTGGGGTCACCTGCCCTGGCTGTCTCCTCCCACCCTCCCAGGCACCCCCAACTCCCTCACCAGTGTGGCTTTACAAAAAGCAGCGAAGGCCTTGGCTCTGTGCAAGCCCTGCTCAGCAATAACAAAAACATCTCTGTGCTATCAACCCTGTGTTCAGCACAAATCCAAAACACAGCCCCAAACCAGCCACTGCAAAGAAAATTAACTCTACTCCAGCTGAAACCCCCTCCCCAAAATTCCCCTTATCAGTTCATACTTTTGAAAATCGATTGGAAACACATGAGTGCTACTTGCAGAACATACATCCATAGCAAGTTAGGGAAATGATTACAGGTTCAAGGAATTCCAGTCACAAAAATACTGGTGTTTGTATTGCTGGTGTTTGTATTGCTGGCTTTTGAAGCAAAATGTCTGCCATTTCACATTCAAAAGTCAACATTGTTATTAAAAAAAACCAACCAAACAAACCAAAAAACATTAAACTACAAAAAGTTGATCCGTCTCTTTCTGAAGAAAAAGAAACAGTATAAACATCACAAAGGATTGAATATATCTTTAGTAAAATTTGCTTTTGTCTGAGGACTTTCAAGGTCCAGTCCAAATTCTCAAAGTCTGAAATTCTTTGATTTACACATAAACTGGATCAGGCTCTCGACTATTTCTTTTATAAAACACGTATGATCAAAACGATTAGCTGCAATGGCAACCTGAAGTTACACTTACCTCTTCTACCAGGTTATACCAGTACAGAGCTTCATTTCACTTCTTATTTTTTCTTAAATGTCACTCAGCAGCATTCAGATTCCAAACTGACCTTTATCTTTACGCTAATAGCTTTTCTTATCAGCGGCAAAATCACTACATCTTCCACACAGCTGATCTGTCACTGGAGCAATCCTCTGTTTGGAATAATCCTTTACCCTAACATTTGGTGCTGACTATTAATACATTAAGAACTAACAGCCAAATAATTACCCTTTCACCTAGGAAAACACTGGTGGCCACCACAGAACGCTCCCTCAGTGACGCAGTGTTGTGCCTTGTGTAATTGATGCAAATGCATGAGGGGATACTGGTATGTTCCCTGCACTGGCTGTCACTTCCACACGCTCACTATTTGTCTCCATAGGATGGCAGAGGCAATCCTACTGCCAGGATTTCTTTGTTTGTTAATTGGAAACAACTCTACTTCTAATGGCAAACTATTTCTTTATTGTGACAAAAAAGGTAAACCTTTTTCTTTTTTTTCCCAAAAGGCTACACATATCGGTGCTGCATTAAATTATCTTGCATTTCATTTCCAGATAAATTTGAACCTTTCCACAAAAGCCAAAAAATATTTATTTCCAACTTGTGTATATAACGTGTACGACTGAAAATTGGCAAATCTTCCTTGTCTGTTAGTAGCAAATGCATCATAAATTATGGTGCATAGAAAAATTCAGCATTTCACCTTGCATAAGCATATAATTCATAGAATACTGCAGATGAAGGAGCAGAGATCTCTTTTCTCCACTACTAATAAATTAACCTCCAACTTTGTTTTATACATCTGCCAGCACAGTGGTGAACTGAGGTGTTGCAGGCGCCATTGTGATGGACTAAGGAAATGCTAAGGTCTGGTGCTTTACCTCATCAATCTGGAACCCGAATGGAGCTTTCCCTGAAGGTTGCCTCCAAACACATTCCTGAGGAGCACTGACTGGTGACCAGAGCGTCTGGCTGGAAAAAACAAGTTCTGCAGCATAGAAAGAGTGTTAACAGCTCTTCACCAAGACATGTTACCTCTTCAAGGATATCTTTTCACCAGTACTGAGTAAGGGGCTGACCTCTCCTTGAAGCAGATAAACTAGTCTGAAAGCAACACTAGGGATTTCTTCTCTTTTTTAATTAACAATGTGGTATTTCACATGGTACATTTTCACATTACCCTCCCCCTCATTGTTCAGATTTTTATCAAAGTTACAGACTAGACACAGGGTAATGCAACCACTGACTCTGCTTGCCCGCTTTCTTAACATATGCCATGGAAAGTGCCATGAAAGGATATTCCTTCCACAGCATTTAAGGCACCATATGGAGCTGGCTAGCAGACATGGATTTTATTCTCAGCCTGTTCAGTGACCCTAGGGAATACCTTCCTGCTTCACTTTCTTTTTCCACAGCCTCGAAATGACAACACTTGCTTTTTTTTTTTT
>VZTE01001942.1:786731-847740 GCA_013397775.1 Eulacestoma nigropectus
TTTTTTTTTTTTTTTTTTTTTTTTTGGTAAAACAGAAAGATTGCTTGTAAGAAAAGAAAAGAAAAAAAGATGTTAAAGAGGACAGTATAAATGTCACTATAAGGAATTCTTTTACCAACATAAAGATTTAGCTGAGTTCTATCTACAACAGAGGCTAATAATAACAAACATTATTTACAAAGGATAAATTAAACTACATAAACTGTCACTGAATTATCTAATTGGCATTTTCTCTCTCCCAAATGCACTCCAGATTAAGTATGTGTTCACAACGTCTCTTAAGTCTTTAAACTATTTATAACTTTCCTAAACACTGAAATAATGTATTTACATCAGGATTAATCATCACTATAATTTAATTAGCATTTGACAAGAATTGATTTGGCAGAACTTTTTCCCTTAAAAATAGGAAATGGCCATAAACCAGGGGAATGGCCATAAACTAAATACATTGTGTTTTCTCTCCATCTGCTTCTGGTAAGATGCATTCTTCAGCTGCTAATTCAGTCAAGATCTCAGCTTCATTTATCCAGTTAATTAGAGTCAGATGCTGACAACATCGAGATGATAAATCAAATCTGGGTATGTAGGCAAAAAGAAAGCTGCTGCTAACACCAATGTTTTGATTTCTTACAGACCTACATATGAAAAGAGGATAAACCAGTAGCACACTAGAAGCAGAATTACAGTTATATCCCATAAAAGATGTGTCTAAAACTTAGGTACTAAAGCACTAACCTTGTGAAAACTTGGACTCCAGAGCCAGATCTAGAACTTCACACTACTGCCAAGCTGAAGAAGAAAGTGGTGTGTCCCACTTCTAGGGCACTGGCTCCAGCTACTGTGCTTGCTGTAAGTTGTTTGCTATCTCCTTCAGTTATGTTTCAAAAAACATTGGTGTTGACCCCCATATTTTGTGGATAGCCTGACCACCCAGCCATTCACCAGGAGCTCCCAAAGCACACCAGTCGGCTCCTTCCTCTGGGATCCAGTCACCCCGAAATGCTGCAGACTAGTGAAGAGATGGCAGCTGGTGGCACACAGAAATATGCAATTCTATCATCTGCAGATTTAAAACACAAAAGGTATATGCAGCCTGGACTATAACTGGACTAAAGTAGCACACGTGCTGGGTTTTACAGTTTTGTTCTTGAGAACCCACAGGCATTTACACCTTTTCAGAGAGCAACAAAGAGATGTAAATGATTCCATCTACTCTCCTTTTTGTGCTTTTTTCTGTTTACTCTAAGGGATCATATCTGTGTCACTGACAAAGAAAGCCAATCATAATTAATACTGACTTAGAAATTACAGAGGGAGAATGTGCCACTATGCCTTCTACATTCTATGTTCATGCTTAGATGGACCAAGAACTCTGGACAGATTGAGAACATGCCACAATACTAAGAAAACTTCAAAATTAATAGTCAAAATGTTGCAGCGTATGATTTTCTCCCTGCAAAACATAAAGCAAACAAATCGACCCTTAGCTCTAAAACAGTGAACGACTTATCTCAGAGCATAAAGAGTAAAAGGACCCTTGGGCCTTCTATTGAAACCATATAACAATGTTGAATATCAGTTCTGCAATGATCTGTATGCACAAAGCATACACATTGTTAAAGGATATATAGACTCTAGGGTCACTAAGTTCAGCCCCAAACTACCAAAGTGTTTTCCCATGTCTTTGGTAATATTCCATAAGAAAACCTGTATTTCTTTTCCCACTGCTTTAGAAATAGTTCTACTCAAATTAACTGACTAACTGCAACCCATAGGCAATCAAAAGCTCCTTTTCAAAGTTCTTTTTCAGGTAGCAAAAGATTCATTTCAATCCCTAAACTTGGCAAAAACTCCTCTGCCCATGAAAACCTGCACTATACAATGGCATTCCTCAACTCCCATTCCCAATGTATCCTTTCTCAAGGTCTTGCAACGTTGCTACATTTCAAGTCACAGAGTATGGCCTCGACATTATTATCTGACCAGAGTGCCAGTGATTTTCATTTTACAGACTAACAGCCCTGCATCAGGAGCTGAATTCTGGTTCTCAGAATCAACATTTTTGTCTTTTGAGCAACCAATTTTTAAAGCAGAAATTTTAGCTACTCACCCAACTACAGAGCAATTCCAAGTGCTATGATTCACAGGATCAGGAAGTTCACAGCAAAAGGTTATAAGATAATTTTGACTAGATGTGGGCAACTTAAAAAGATAATGTTGGATACCTGACAAAAAATAAGTTTATCCAAAGCTAACGTGCCTGGAAACAGCTGAAGAGGCAAAAAGCAGACTTACACAGGAAATTGCAGTTTCTTTTCTAAAAGCCCCAATTCCACACCGATACCATGTGGCACTCCTCTCCCATCTTTCTCTGGATTCCTGTTGACAGAAATTCCCTGCCTTTACTTAAAGAAAATTTAAACATCTCAGACAGAAACATCTTGGCAATAACGATGAAAAACTCACCATTCATTCTGGCAGGTACCATGGACATCTGTTGTTCAGGTACAGGACTTGAACAGCTCAAGAGAATCAAAACAGCAACCGAGGTGAGGAATATGAGAGCAGGACAGGCAGGCATTGTTATCCTGGGATGTGGCCACACTGGATCCCAGCAGTAAGACAACCAAAGACCAATCTGCCTGAAGGAAAAAACTTTCGTTATTGGTAATCCTATGCCTCCACAAAACATACTGAACTTTGGAAAGAGCAGAAATAAACACATCTTTGGGAATCACTCTTCCTCTCCTGCAAAACTTGTCTCTGAAAATTGCAGAAGATGGATGCTCTCCCACACTGTGAGCTAATGGGGTGTTCTGAACTCCCAGGTGAGACACAGCTTATGGACAGGTCACACATAAATAATTGCAATTCTATCCTGAGGCCCGTCATCACCACAGTTTTGAAGGCAATATGGCACAAAGCAATAATATAAACTGGTACTATAAACAGACAGCCCAGACTGGTCCTTGGCACACTGCTCAATTTCACTCCATTGGTTATGCACAGACCTTGACCCATGTTAAGCTTACACAGAACTTATATGGAACCCTTGTTTTCAAAACATTAATGTTTCCAGGCTTTGGTAGGAAACAAACACCTCAAACTAGCTTTTTCTTTCAATTTCAGCAAATATCTTAAATTATTTAGCCTCAGCGTGTCCTCAGCATTAAATCACAGTGAATGTTTTCACCAGCGACCTCAAGTTTGTTGGAGTTTTTGGTGATTTTGGTTACAGCATGTGTGATCTACAACTATCATCTCTAAGGATTTGATCTGCACAGTATTCTGCTAAACACAATGAATTTCTCTGAATGGGCTCTCACTTTAATAAGATACAGCAAAACTGTCCCACAATTAAAGTAAATAAATGTGAAGCAAACTTGACCTGACTACACGAGTTACATCCACCAAGATGAGGGGGAAAAGGGTAACCCCATTAAAAACTCTTCTTGCTGCAGCTGTTTCTCATTACTAAAGTTAATTATCAGTTTGATGCCTTCTGGGTTTCTATTCTTATTCTTGCATAAGGATTTTTACATATTGATACATCAGTTTTTCTCCAAATGGGAAGTGTTTTTATAAACACTGCTCAAATATACACAATCTCAGTCTGAGTATTGAACCTCTCAAGTATATGTAAATATTTTACTTTTTATAAAAGCATCCAAAACTTCTAGTTGTTTACTTCAAAAGTCTCACTCTTCCTTAAACTAAAATCTTATTTTCCATTGTGTTTGACAATTCACTCAGACTTCAAAATTTATACAACCTATGCCAGTTTTTACCAGAGTATCAACATAAGCTATGAAACAACATTCATTCCAAGCCAGCAAATGACCTCATTTCATACGCACATTCTCTATCTCTGTCCGAGTCCCTACAAGGCAAGCACACAATGCAATTTCCTGCGAAAGAAAACCACTGAAATTAGTCAGGGTGACAAGAAACTCAGATTAGACCCGGCAAAAGGTTCACAAAAACTTAGCCAAATTGGCTGTTTCTGACTTTTAATGACACCTACAATCATGTTTGAGCCACTCCAGTTGAAGCAAACCCCTGTTTCTGTTCCAGGCTGATTCCCTGCCACAGTACCATGAATCAGGGGGCAACAACTGACCTCCAATAACAAGTCCTTACTGAGGTGTTACATATAAAAAGACGTTTATGTAGGTAATTAGCAATGTCCACAAAAACCCCTCAGCTGTAATCATAATTCTCAAAAAAAATTACATTAATTATTTTTAAATTATGTTTAAAAAGTTAAAAACTTCTTGCTCACTAACCATAACAATACTGTTTCAAAAATGATGATACAAATGATTAACCAAAGGATGAAATGCAAACACAAATGACAAAATGATCCCTGCAAACCAAAATATATTCTGCACGTGAAAGAGGTCAAGCTAAGATATGGCTTACGTATATTGTAGTTCTCTCCAGGAAATAAACTTAAAAACCATGAAAGAAAGGGCACAGCAGACATATCAATATAATGTTAGTATTTAAATATGCATTGGAAAATCCATGTATGAGTGTATTTCACTGCAAATAAACTAAAGCAGAATTTTGAGAAATGTGAAAACAATCTATTTATATCTATCATTCTGTAGTTTTTAACCCAATGGAGACGAGTTAGAAACACCTACAGCCCCACTGAAAACAAGCTGAACTCGCAGTTCACTGCATTTTGGTTTTGTGTCCATATTTGTTAGCCTACAATAATTAATTTAATTAACAGAATGCTTTCCCATCACCAAATAGTTTCATTAGGCAAGCACAAAGCATATCAAACCACCTTCTAAGAGACTGACAGAATACAATTAGGAACGGTTTGTTTGCAAAAGTTCTATTAATGCGTGTTACTTTTTGGGGGCAGGAAAATGACCCAAATATTAATTTAAACACCTTTTCTCTTTTTATTTATAATTTCACTCTAGTGTTTTCTGCTCTTACACTTTGTCTTCTTTTCATTTAAAATGAAATGAAAGTGATCTTACTTGTACTGCCCAGCACTGGGAAGAGGAGAAATCATCAAATTCTGGAATCCTTGACTGCAGTGTTCCCACAGTTTGAGAGTTTTGTAGGGATCTGAGGCAGAGGATGTGTGATGTATCAACTCCAACCAACTTAATTTTAGGAGGCTTGCTTTATTTTCTTATACTTTGGTTGCTTTTCCAAGTGAACACAAGAGGGCACAGCTCATGTGCAATCTCAGGCTGTATTCGTATCCAGTATATGCCAAATTAAAATCAGTTCTTCCTACATGCAAAGCAGCCCCCTGTGGAAAGCTCACATGCAAAAATAAGGCAAAGAAAGGAAATCTTACACACAAATAATTTCAGGTACTGTATGAAAACTGAAATACTGTAAGTGAAATAACATAAGACTTCCATATGATAAAGGTAAATCAGGACCTCAAAAGCAATGTGTGGTATGTACAAGTTAAAGTATCTATTTCAGGAAATCTGACACTGATTCAACTAACATCTGAAGATTCTGAATACAAAGCATCCTGGAAAAGGAAATACAGAATGACTCAGGAAAAGGATCAGTCTGATAAGGGTGGGGGAACAAAATGAGAATATTGGATTCTTCTCTACCCTAATCCTTTGAGACCAAGCTTATCAGCCTATTTTTGACACAATGATTATTAAAAAAGAGGTTGGAAGACTTACTAGTTTCTGTACTCTACAATAGTTAATCAGGTGTTCCACTTTAATATAGCATTTGTGCTCTCAGATAATCCAAAGCAATTTTAAAATTTAGTTATAAAAACCATCTGATAGTCAATAGCAAATTTAAAATTTAGTTATAAAAACCATCTGATAGTCAATAACAGAACAAGCCTTTGTTAAGTCTAAAAGAAAAAAAATTTAACTCTGTAAGGCTGGTAAGAATTACATGTATTCAAAAACTCTGTACAAGCCCCAGGAAGCTGGACAAAGTCAGGGCTGCTAAGAAACACTGTTGAGAGCTGACTTAATTCTGCTACTGCAGCTTCCAATCACAGCTCAAGCACCTTCTACAAACACCTTCTCCCAGTGCAGAATTGGACAGGTAAAACCCACCAAGTTCTAGGCCATATCCTCACCCCTCTGTGAAGAGCCTGGACTAAGGAAAAAGCACCACACTGCACATAAGGCCACAGAAGTTTCCATTCATCCACGGACAAACCCCACCTGTGTGCATCACCCCGTTCCTAAAAGCAGAGCAGTGATACTCCCGGCAGGAAGGCTGGTCCCTTTTACGAAGTTTGCCAGTGCACCATATCAGTTGCATTATTTACAGGCATCCCTCCTGCCTTCAGAGGAGCCAAGCCCATCCATTCACCTGCCCAAAGAATGGCGCTCTTACAGCACATGATAATGTTAATAATAAATCACAGAATCACTGAGGCTGAAAAAGACCTCTAAGAACATCAAGTACAACTGCAACCCAGCACTGCCAAGTCCACTACTAAACCATGTCTCCAGATGCCACATTTAAATGTCCAAGCAACTCCTGCTTTTTTGCACCTATTGACAATTCATATAAGCAGTGAACTGCTTTGTCTTCTTGGTTTAAAAGCACCTGTCTTCATGGGGAAAGTAAAGCCTAAGGAAATTTACTGTGAGATCTGGATGAGAAAGATGCAATCTGAAAAGTGGCTCACAAGAAACATGCGAATGAAAATAGGGGCTGACAGCAACTGTGCAGTAGAAATCTGCTCTAAAAAAGACTGTAATATACAGGCATGATTGGGGCATAGGTTCAGTACACATGCTGTGCTTTCTAGGATACATCATCAATCTGAAAATACCTTTGGCCATAGGATTTAAAACCTTTTTTACACTGTTGATCTTAGCATACTGTTTTTCCCTGAATAAATACTTTACTTCTGCTATTAAATTTTTAAAAAGCAGGAAATGGGCTGGAAACACACTCCTGTCATGACATTACTGCCAACGAGACATCAGAGAGTGTGGTTCAATTTACAACAGGACTTTAACATGTCAATGATCAGCACCAGAATGCTTTGCTGCAGGTACAGGTCTGAAACTCCACCTTCCTCCTAGATTAGACTCTTCTTCACATCCCAAAACCCCATCCTACATTTCAGATGCCTAAGTTATCTTGTTGGATATAGATGAGTGGTCCACTTTTCCTTGAAAGTAAGCCCAGTGGAAACAACACGCTTTATCTAACAGTAATCAGAGCGTCCGAAACACAAGAGACCCAAAAGCAAAAACTTCTCAGTGAACAAAAGTCAAGACCATCTTCCACCTTCCAGTTAAATGCCCTAACCACTGGGCTGCAGACAGCAGCACGGTGAAGGAATCTGTCACCTCTCCTAGGGCAGCACACCACTGGACACACACAGGTTCTGATCACCTGAAACAAAAACTAGTATTTTCTCCTCCTTATTATTTATATTAGCAAGTTCATTATGTCTGTTTGTCCTCAGTATAAAAACATAACTGGAAAATGAAATGGTTGTCCAGCTCAGGTAAAAATGATGAGCAGCAGTTCTATTATGTCCAGAGCTGAGCGCAAAATGCGAGCAAGTTCAGGGAAAGAGGGCAGGAAATAGAGAGGAAAAAATAAACACATGAAAGAACAGACTGCTTCTTCCTATTAAGTTATCAGTCACAGGGTATAATTTTAAGCAAAATGAAACCAATTTAAACAATTGCAGCCCAAGACAGTATGAGGCACATCTATTTGTTTTTGCTTACTTAAGTAGCATGATATAAATTTGTCACAGAAGCAGAATTAAATTTTGACTCTTTTCAGAAGGAACTGTTTCAAAAGCAGTAACAGGCTTTAAAAGAAAGCAAAGATCGCTTCAGTCGACATTAGTTTCTGGCTCCATTCTCTGAAATGCTATATGTTATCGTGCACATGTTTGTTTTTATCTGTCACTGTGGTTTATTGTTAAGGAAGTGTAGTATCAGCTGTCTCTTCCCTGCCATCAAAGCTACTTCATTAAAGTTAATAGTGTTTGACTTCCAGAGGATCTTTTACCAAGGTAACAGAAAAAAACTTCTGCTCATCATTATTTTTACAGCAGTAAAGACACCAAATGGATGCAGTATCCCTTTTACCTTTTAAAGAAGAAATCCACTGCACGAATTCATTGGAAGCATTCAAGAATTCTATTTGTCACTTGCCAAATTACCTGAGCTGTGAGGAATCAAAATGTTAACCACACACCATCAGATTTCAGAACATGCTGTATTGAGTATCTGCCTTGGCTGGTGGAAAAGTACTGTACAAAGGATCCTCTGCACCTGCATGCACTGCCTTCTGCCCAGCATTACTCCTTAATGGTTTTATCTACTTGTGTTACTGTCATGAAACATTCAGCAGTGCCCTGCCTCCAGCCCAGAGGAACACATTGTGATAGTCTTAACTAAAGAACATTGAGAGAATATTAATTAAATCGCTTCATTTTGACTTGATTTTATTATAAATTGAGAAGTGTATGATATGCTGTATAACTTTTAAAACTTTCCCTACACTTACAAAAACATGTTCCTTTTTATGATACTGTCACTGCTTTTTAGTCCCTTTGCATTTATATCTCTCCTAATCTCTATTTTCTGCAAGGTACTGTAACACACCTGATTTCAAGAATAAGGGTCACTCCAAATAACTGGCATTATCTGGGGAGGAGAGGCAGACAGAAACTGGCAATACATTTTATGACTTTCGATCAGAAATCACTGCTGAAAACTATCGATATTTAAAAGCTACTTATATAAATTAAAATGCTTCTGCTTTAAATAAAAACTCATTAATTTTCATAAAACTACTTAAGGGACTAAGTGTACTAGTCTTAGCATAATACACATGTATCCTATCAACAGTAAAATGCAAAGACATGACACAATAACGAGGAAATTGTTCCTGTATAAAAATTATAAAACCCAGCAATCTTTAAAAATACCAACACAGTTTCAGACATAGTCTATCATATTCACAAATATATCTTAATTCTAGCAAATGTTTATCAGCTCAAACGTAAGAGGGCCCAAGCTCAAATCAACTTTACACCAAGTATGTAAAATATGTTCCAAAAAATATTGCGCACCCCAATAACGTGTAGTAAAAGAAAAATAAAAATTAATATTTTATGCAATATTATGTTATTTCCAATCTCCTAAGAGATATTACAATAAAATGTCATAAAAAGAGAGAGCATTCATCTAATGCTTACAGTAGTAGAATAAGTGTATTGTAACAGTTAGTTATCCCATGCACACACCCCTTAAACATGAGGAGGAGTTTCTTGCCAGCCATTTTTACCTGAATAATCTCAGTACCATCTTTTCGAGATGCATCAAGACTATTCCTGGTATCTGGGAATACAGGAGGTCATTTAACTGAGGAACAGGATCTAAGAATCTACGGCAGGTATGCACAACTTCAGAGAATTTTACCCTGATTTTAAAAATTTGGGCTCTTTCAATATGCTTTCCATTTTAATAAGTATGTACATATGCATGTGTGTATCAAACCGTCTCTTGTCTCAGAAAATCATGTCAGCTGAAGCGTACAGAACCTAAGCGCAGCAAACAACCCTGTTGTTCCAGAGAATCTGAGCTGCGTTTACTTGATGATCCCCTCCATGTGAAATTACCGACGGCAACCAGGTTGAAAATAAACTAACGATGTATATTGCACGAATCAACTATTAAGGCGTCCAAAACCAGGTACAAAGGAACCCCTCCCACCCCGACCATGGGCGGAGAGGGGCGGTGTGGGCAGAGCCGGTGGCAGCCGGCACAAGAGGGAGCAGTCGGGTAACGCTGTCGAGGCTGGTGACCCTCCTTGCCAAGGTTCAAGAGAGGTTTACAGAACCTCAGCCTGCTGCGGGGACAGCTGCTTCTCAGAGCCCCCCGACAAGCCCTTAAACGAGCACCTACTGAAAAATGAGAGCTCCCTGCAGCCAAGCCACCTTCCCCACGCTCACCCTCCACAGCACAGCTCTGGCCATTTCACCCAGCTGCCCGACACAAGGCTAGCAGCTCTTTGCTCCAAGCAAAATGAGTAGTGACAGCTGCAGTCTGATTGCTATTTTCCCCTCAATTGCAATATCCCAATGTTTGTGGGGATGAGAGAACTGCTGCACAGTTATTTCATTTTGGTAATACAGCAACGCTGCAGATCGAGTGAATTACAAGACATCAGAGAGTATCATGCAAGTCTCTATGGGCTCCTGCATTTTGATTCATTTCAAATGCTATAATACTAAACATTAGCTTTCTTTTACAGATTCTTTCCATTCTGAGGAAACTAGTAGGTTGCAGTGCACACTGAAATACACCGAGAGGAATTTATAAGTCTTGTGAACTTAGTTGTTTTACTGACAAAAGTGATCCTTCTGCAGAAATCTGGAAGATCCTCAACCCCAGTTCGTTGCCACAGTTTGCTGTGATGTTCTTCCAGATTAGCACAGCTGTAGCACTTCCTGTGTTTGCTGTCTGGAAACCACCTTCTCCAATACCCAGGACTGTTCCTTCTTTAAGGACTCTGAAAACTTTTAGTTTCGTATCTGCAAAGCACAAAGTTAAATACAACCACCTTCTGCCTGTGATTAGCAATCTTTGCCACTACAACTAAACATTATTTCAAAAAAAGAGCTTGAAATGTAAGTATCACTGTAAAAGAAGTAACATTTTAGATCAAGGTGCCTAAAGAAAACTGATTAAAAAACCCAAGAGGGCCCAAGCAAAAACCAAGCAAGCAAATAGATAAGAAAAATAGATAAGAAGCAGTGAAGTGGGCGGAGTTTACTTCTAATCCAGAGCTTCAATCAGTAACTATTTTTTATGTAACACATATATTTCATAAATTATTTATACTATTATAATATTTAAGTCACCATGACAACTCTGAGAAAGAAAACTGTAAATTACCAGACAGAAAAATCCTCCTCCCAGCGATTATTCCTACAAGTACTTATTCCACTTCTCAGATAACTTTATAAAATAAATTCACAAGCACAAAATCCCACCCAAATGCCACAGAAGCCAGTGTGAGTCCCTCCACAGAAGCAATGAGAGCTTCACTGACTTCACACTGCTCACTACACCACAGACCACAATCTGTCCATTAGCATTTTGAAAGCCATTAAAACACTAAAGATAGGATATACTAGATTTTTTTTTTTAAAAAAGCCAGGCCTTTTTAATTCTTGCGATCAGTTTTACATAAACTTTTTCATAAATTGAAAGGATTATCACCCCAGCCAAACCTTAAAACTATTGCTCTGCAACACCTGCAAGCAATTTTTATCTCAAAGATTTGCTGAAGTTAAATTTTGCCAGCTGAAAAGACCATGATCATTCTTAAAAGAAATGCAACAAAATCCCCTAAGTGCAGCAGCATCTGAACTGCAGGTCCTATAAATCAGCCAGTTAGTTTAATTATAAAGAGTGTATTTATAGTGGAATCACTCCAAAAACATTACAGATAGGCCAATTAGTTACAGGCTTCCCTCAGAATAAAGTGAACGTAAGCTGTATTCTTACTTCTGTAGGTTACGTGAAGATTTTCATCTGGAAGAAAAAGTTTATTTATTTAAATTCACATTCTCCTTTTCGTTTTTTAATTACTGCATGCTGTTGTTAACCAAAGGAAAGATTTAAGGGTTTTTAAACCAAAGTATCTGTTGGAAGTTCCAAGTAAAGCCTTGACAGGGCCCAGCTTGCCAAGAACTGTGCTTCTACCAGTAAGCAAGGAAATCCATCCAGCTTTTTTTTTTTNCTCCTCTTTTTTTTTTTTTTTTTTTTTTTTTTTTTTTTTTTTTTTTTGAGAAAAGAAGGCATTTCCCTTGGAATTCATTTTCTCTTCTAAGGGTTCTGTGTGCACACTGCCCGAGGCAAACACACACCCTTCCCCAAGGACAGGGAGGTCCCTGAGCACCCGGGGGGGGGGGCCGTGGTGGCAGTGACGCCTCAGCCAGGGCTGGGGGCCTGGCGGCCGTGTTCCCACTCAGGATACAGCCCAGGCCAGCCAGTGCTCCCCATGTCGCCCACTGCACGTTTCACGACGTTTCTTGTGAGGAAGACCCAAGGTTTTGCTCAGAAATACCATCGCCTCCCATGGGTATGGGCCCGGTGCCAGAGGTGGGAGGGGGAGCGCAGGCCCCGCTGCCAGAGAGGGCTGAGAAATGGCTGGGGGTAGGGAAAAGGTCTTGACCCGTGAGTGTCTGTTTTAAGGAAAGGGGCAGTCTCCAGGCCTTGTATTTGACCTCCTTACCTCAGGAAAATGCTATAATCTGAAGGACCGCCCTAGTATTTTAAGGGTAATTTGTTCTAAACACGTGTATCATCGATACGATGGAGAAATAAAATGAGCATATTCCAAACCATCCACGATACTCTGTGCGACACTGACCACTCGATGAATCCAGATCACACAACTGTGCTGACATGCCTGGTGTGCCCATGAAGGAAAAAGACACTTGTTTTATCCAGATTAGACAGTATGAAGGTGAATACCATGCTGTCAGCTCATCCAAGACTAGTTTTAGCATGAAGCAGATCTGTGGTACATAGTTACCTGGGGTTTTCTTCTCTACGGACTCTATCGTATCACACTGAAGGATTTGTACCATCTAATGAGAAAGTGGTGGGTGTATCAGAGCAAGACTAGCTTTCACGGAAGTATTAGCCATGGGAAGGTTATTAAAAGGACCTTTGGAGTGCAGTCATAAAAAGAGGGCTGAATTTCAAAGGTAACTCAGCACAACAGAGCTGAGCAGGAACAACTTCACATAACTGCCAAGCAGAATATGGCTGACACTCAACAATTCAAAAAAAAAGCAGAAACATGATAAGAATAGAAAGGATGTTCATTTTCAAGCAGAAGATAAGATATGGAATAAAGTTCATTCTCAGAATAGTGCAGAGAAAGGTTTTATGGCTACATTATCCTCAAGCCAGAAGATTCCTCACTGAGTTATTTAAGTAATAGGGTAAACTGAGCCCCAGTGCTTACTGTACACAACGTGTGCTGCTGTGGGGTGTAAGTCCTGGCACCCTTTCACCACTGGGGATTCTGGCAGCCATTATTCTGGAGCTCTGATAAAACTCATTTTTTATATTCTTTACATGTCCATCTGATTTTGTGTGTATGGACATTACATTTATTCATTCCCTTATGTTCTTTACCTCAGATGTTCTGGTTTTAGCTCTCCCTCAAGAAGAGGCAATAACCACTTGAGAGGGTGACAACTCTATAAATTCTTACATGCAAATGATGTTAACTTTCTTTCCTTTTTTTCATTACACATACATTATATCTACCCATGTACATCTTGGCCTAATGATGATCATTAGTTAATACATTGGAGAGGGAGAGCTTGGGAAGGGAGAGGTGCTGGACAACAGGGGTCAGCTCAGGGAAAGGATTCCTCACTGTCTGGTCAGCATGGCACACCCTAATTAACTGGAGGAGCAGAAAACAAATGAATTGCCAAGGCTTGTGACACCTGCAAGACAAGGCAGGGAAAAACTACTTAGGAAGGTACAGGCAAAATTGCACATGGTTTTTGAGCCAAGGAAAGTTGAAATAGAATAAAAGGCTACTAAAAAATTAGTAAAATTACATTAAAGTTTCCTGTAGACCTATCTGCAAGTATACATTTAAACTTTCAAAGTGATCTGGGACATTCCTGATGTGTACAGTGTGACTATATGGAGTCTCTTATCAAACCAGGAATGGGTATGAATGATTTTTAGCTGTTAGGAAGCTGGTGCTGCAATTGTAACCTGATGGAAGCATTGCAGGTTTGCACACTGAGTCTCAGTTTCACCACCACTTCAGATTCCTTCGTGTCCTTGGGCAAATCACCTGATTCTGGCAGGTCTCGTTCTTCCTCTCCAATACAAATCTGCTGGTAATATTTCGCTTTGCCCACTTTTTGTCCAAGCAGACAATAAACTCTTCTGAACAAGAACAGACTCTTGCATAAAAGTGCTACAGTAATAAAAATACTGATTCCTGAGATTTTTTCAGATTTCAGTAAATTCTTGATTAATTAAGGAGGAATATCCAGGTTTGAAAGATTTGATAATATTTGAAAATGTTATTAATTATTATCTAAGGGTATACACCAGAATCCACCAGGAGTTCATTATTCACCTTTCCAGGTCATGAAGATGTATTTTGATTAGTTATATGTGGAAAGGAACAGCAGACTTTTCCAGTACCCTTCTGTCCTACTGTTCCTTTCATATTTTTCTCCCACTCTCAGCTTCACTTCTTTTTCCATGTTGCCTCTTTTAGTTTGAATAACTTCCCATCTGCCACATGCCAAATCTCCTTTAGATCCTTCCCTAAAACCACTTCCTTCTCATAGCCTACTTATGCTGATATTTTCACCAAGACATCTCCATTCATTCCCCATCTGAACTATTGTCCCATAAATCATATTTGTCTTGCTTAGTTTGTCAGCACTAAACATAAAGCATGTCCCGGACATTCTAGCAGTCATTCCTAGTCTGCTGCCACATGAATGATAGCGGGGTCTTGTATCAATTTCTGTACATTTCCCAGCAGGACAGAGGAGAAAAAATAATTCAAAGAACTTCACAACAGCCCTCAAGGCTTGTCTGTATTACACAGCTGGGAACAAACATTTCTTCCTCCTGTGAACTACAACTCACAGCATTATTAGTTAACCAAAGGTTAAATGTAAGTAACAAATGTTTGTTTCTATTACATCCGACAGTTCCTTACACATACACAAACATCGCAGCAGATACTTAAATGTGTCTTTCTTCTTGGTTCTGGGAGCCAATGTTTCAAATGGCATGGCAACTGAAACTGAATAGAAAAAAATCATTATTAGTCCTTAAAAGCCAATAGCAAACAAGAACCGTTTAAAATTTGACGAGAAAGATCTGTTAACGGGTTTCAAAATTAATTTTGCCAGGTCATATTTAATCAACCAGCTCTCTATTTCAATGGTGAAGATTAATGCTTTTTCCACGAAACTAAGGCCAAAACTTTGACTCACTGGAAATAAAACATTAGTTTAAAGAGCTACTCATTATCATTTGTTTTACAGTAAAAAATAAATTTCTTGCATTAAGATATAAACCATTTTGTCACATAACAGTATGCTGGAGAAGACATAGAAGGTGACCTGTGTACAGATGGCTCATCCACTGGTGCCAAGTTCCCAACTACTGTAACTCTCGCACGGTTCACATGCAAAGAGAAGTTTCATTTGCTCAGACTGTTGACTTAGGTTAACTTTCCTGTGTAAAACAGAAGTTACAAAGCATAGCTTACAGGAGTGTGGGGATGACTGACTATCATTTTCCTTATCCACAGGATAAGGGATGCTCCCTTAATATCATCAGAAGAAATCCTGGCATAGGGCAAAGAGTTGGAACAGGTTGTAACTACAAAGTAACGAGCATCTCTTGGAAATACCTCTGCACCTTCAGCATGTATTGCTGCTATGTGAAAGACACTAACAATAGATCCCAAGGTCACCTTCTTGCCTACAAAGTCTTCATTCCCACAAGGAAGCAGTAAAACTTGGGAAATGATGAATGGAAAGTGATGGTGTCCAGCAACTTGCAGGATAAATTCATGTCTGTTTTAAATCAAAAGAAAAAACTTACTTGGGAGTTGAAAATCTATAGCTAATATCTAAATGAGACAAGAAAAAGGAAATACAGCAATGATTATTTGTTTAATATATAATTATATTAACTGTCAGAGTCGGAGTATGGTAAAATCATTCCAGTAATTCTCGCAAATTTTGCAAATAGTTACCTTCAAATTCTCCTGTATTTCCCTGTAAGTACAGTGGACAGCAGTTGTTATTCTGTTATTCTGTCTCTGTTTTATTTTGTTTTGTTTTGTTTTGTTTTGTTTTGGGGGTGGGTTTTTTTTTGTTTTTTGTTTGTTTGTTTGGCTTTTTTTTCCTCAGGACACACTGATTTTGTCAATTTTCCTCTCAAACCAAATTATTTTTTCAGATGTTTATCCTCTACAAAATATTTAGAGTCATTCTTAACCTATTGAGGTCTGAAACTAGTATTTTTGGCTTTAGGAACGCTCTAAAATGACGAAGTTGAACAAGCATTGGCAGACAATGCCTTTGCAAGTGGAGACAGATGTATTGCAAAGGTTGAGCAGCTGAGGAATCTGCAGAATTCCTATTCCTAAATCCAAATGGGTTTAATGTTCCTTGCTTTCTCTAAAATATCAATGCTTTGATGTGTGTCACGTTTCCTGGAATCACCATCACTGTGAATTTTGGGATTTTACAGGCTGTTTAAGTTTTTGCTTCTGAATATGGGTACTAAATATTTGAAAACACTGAATTTTCTGAAGAAACTACTGGTGAAAACACTGTTAAAGTCAGTTCAGAGCACCTGTAAACAGTATGAACTGTATTGCCTGATGCTGATGTTGCCAAAGTTCCTAATGCTGGTCATGATTTTGGTTCTACAACATGAAATAAAGGTTGGGATTTTTGCGAGGACAGATAAGTAGTTTCAGATAACTTTCTTCTAGAAAACAATATATCTTCAGTGTGTCTCTACTTGGCTGCTAAAAAATGGAAGCATTCAAAGTTTCTAGCTACCATTAATAAGTTGTGCATGTCCAAAACCACTGTGGATTCTTATGCTAACTGCTTCTTGTTCCACATCCAGAAGTGTTCAGTTTGGAAATAAGAACCTAATCTCTCCCTACTGCCGGCTTTCCAAGTTCATTTGGATCTTCATGTTTGAAGGAGAGACTTTTCATGCTTTTTGCATTATCGCAGACGGTAGTCGTTCAGGTACATTTGTGAGAGCTCACCACCTTCATTTCGACCTCTCTGATTCTAATTCAGGAATGCACTTCAGCAAATCCATCATTTCTAAACCGTGCATAGACTACAGACTTATGCAGAAATTTTTGTGAATGGGAATGTTTTCTCATAGACCATACAGCTGGAACCTACTAAATACTCACTGCCATGCAGCACAAGAAAGAATTACATCCAATCTTCCCAGGCTTAGCTGTTCTAGGAAGAGCACACACACACAAAACAACCAAAACCCCAGAGGAAATATGTTGTTTAGAAATAAATTTGCTAGATATAACTGAAGGAACAGGTTCCTTGAACAAGAAAATTTACATTGCCATTTTGAAAGCCAGACAGGACTTGAACAGTTGAGTAAAAAACAGTAGTCACCTGAATGCAGACTTTACAAAAGTGGGAGCTAAGAAGGAATTTTAAAGAGACTGATTTGAGGAGACAGTATGACTGCTAAATCACATTTGATGTTCTAATAGCCTGAGTGGCAGTAGCAAGAGACCCTGTTGTTAGGAAACAAGCACTACTGGGCACAGGGCACAGTTAAATCCCATCTCTGCTGTGTGTGAGGGAGAGATTTAGTGCCTGGCTCAGAGATAGGATGGTTACAATCGAGGAGGATATTGTTTACATTTCAGAAGCCTGTATATTTTTACAAAAATAACTCATCACCATCATCTGATGCCAACTCTGCAGCATACACAGTGATTCACCTCCTGATTACAGCAAAGTTTTTGGGGATCCATGTTGAGGATCCATGTTGAGGACCCTGCAAAGACTGCCAGCACTCAGAGTTCAGGAAAGTCTAAGTGTTGTGTGTCCAGGGGATATTGTACTGAGCACATTGTTCGTTTCTTGATTCAGTCAAATCTCTTTGTTGCAGTTACTCAACATTGCCACAGGATTTCCAGTCTGCTAGTAAAGTTCAGAGCTGTTATCGCAGCAGCCTGTTCTGGCTTGCTACATGACATACAAAATTATTCTTGCAACTGATTAGCAATAGATTGTTTTTATAACGGTGTGTTTCTGTACACATGCCCTCCTCCAATATCCCTTCCCTATTCCCAGGACAGAGATACCAACTCAGTAGTTACAGACTACTATATTACATCAGAAAGCTTCATTAAATCACTGCAGACACAATTATCTTTTGTATCCATCAAACCATGAAAGGTTACCTGAGTTACTAAAAAATTCCAGGCGTGTCTTCCTAATAAACAACAGTATAGTGATTAATTGCTGAAAGAATCTGGTGCTTTAGGAGTAGCTTTTATTTGGAAAGTTTAACATACTTGTTCACCAGACAACTGAACTCTCCACTTCTCACTTTCTCAGGTCACCTGCAAGTACTAAAGATTTATGTGAGCAAGAAATATTGTTACTTTTTAACATGGCGATGTTTTTTTAAGCAACATATTTCAGATAGAGATTTAGCCCCACGATGCATACAAAGAAAGAGACTTTGCCTTGAGAGGATTTGGTATGAACTGGGTCACAAAGGCAATTAAAAGTCGTAAACCAGATGTATTATGTCTGTTCTATCCTTTTCCTTTGTGTCAACGGGTGAAATCGTAGCATGGTACGCCCTGGTTCATTTTGTCATTCTAAAGCTAGAAATGATGTAAATAAAAAAGCAGCTCTCTTTTTTTCTTTCTTTCTTTAGTATTGTGAAAGACAGTAATTTCATTCCACTTAATGATAAACTCAATGCTGAAAATGCATGTGTATTTTTAAAGATTCTGATTTTATAAAGTACATTCCGTAGCCTGTATTCACTTTGTGATTGATTTGTTTTCTTCTCTATCCCGTACTATCTATGCACAGGGTGAAACACATGTAAACAAATCACACCATTAACACTGTGTTTTCATTCACCTGTGGAATCCTTCATAGGAATTACTGGCTCATTTAAAGTACACACTTTAACTTTCACGAGACTGGGCTGCACTTCCAACGTGCTTTCTGCTTCCACGGAGGATCTGTTAAACACAGGGAAACAAGTAAATGATGTATGTTGTTGCTCAGCACGGACTTACTCAAGTTAATTACGCTTCTGTTGGTTTTGGCTAAAAACTAATGCTACAATGTTTACTTTAATAATTTGAAGTAGGCACTGAGCCTCTTAAAAATCACACTCTGTAGAGTGCAAAACCTGTAAACACTGCAAAACGATGATTCCACTTGAAAATAGACTCATTACTTATTTGCCAAATTTCCTGCAGTTGGGGGAGGACTGCTATTCTCAGTCAGGTATCTTTTTACGTCACTGCTGGGAAAACTGCTTCAATAACTTGGTGGCACTGTGCAGCTGTGCTGTGGCATCATTCCTAAATACAGGCTGTCTTTAGAGACCCCACCCATCAGAGGGGGAGTAAAAGTTTCCTTGGCCCCTTTGTTACCTAACAGAGTGGACATCAGTTCCTAGTAAGTTCATAAATCCACCTTATATGTCCATTTCTCTGCTCTAGTCCCAAAGAGCCACTGTGTCTGGCTGCCCAGGAGATCTCCAGAAGCTTAGGATGCTGTGGCATAGAGGTGTTGCCTTCATTTCTTCAGTTTTCCTATATTTTCTGTGACACCAGCCCCTGAGACAGGACTGATCAAAACAGGTAGAGATTTCCATGGCTGCGCCTCAAAAAGTTCACCTTCACTAACCATCTGGTTCTTTCTTCAGCTTGCTTTCCTTGGGTCGTATTGTGCTCTGATCTTCACCTGTGGGACTTTCAGATTCGGGCTTGACACTGTTATCTGCATTTGGTGGCGGATGGGGAGGAAATGCCATATGGTGTCCCTAAATAGCTGACTTTCCATAGCCAGACAGAAATGCGCCTGTAATTTGCTTTATACTGCCAATACTTTTGGTAAGAGGAAATTGTTGGGGCACTGGAAGTTATTTATTTTCCACTATATTTTATTAGGTTATTTCCTGTTTTTCTTCCTGTTCCTTTGCTCTGTCTAATTTGGCAGATTGATTTTCTTCTTGCGCTTTCCTTCCTTTTAGCTTGTTCTCCAAGTCCTACTAACCATCCAAATTTTCTGGTCATCAGCTGAAACTTAGAAAGCAGAGCTGGCCAAGGATTTCAACATTTGAAATGTGGATAAAGCTTTTCAGCTAGTTTAAACTTTCAGGTTTGCCATTAGACTGATGTCCAAACTTACAAAACAGTGATTTCCTCTGTGATTTTTTTTTGCATATTAATTTTTCCTTTTAATTTATTTCCCCCAAACTCATGCTAGCCTGTTTTATCTTGTTCCTGTTCCCACTAAAGTCAATTTGACTGAATTCTTCTAAATTCTATTCAAGGTATTAGCATGTTCCCAAAGACTCAGGCACCTCGGTAGTTTTTTAGACATTTAAACTAGGGCTGGTAGAGGGCAAAAAAACTGGGAAATAACAAAATATTACCCACCTGACGAATATTGGGCCAAAAAGACATTTCTGGGCTCAGATAAGTAAGCTTACCCAGCCTAAGAGTTTTCTTGCTGAACACATTCACCTTCCTTCTCTGTTAATATTCAGGTTTGGCCTCCAGCTCCATCTCCGTTCCATACTGCATATTTTATTGTCATGTTAAGAAGTGAAAATTGCTCATTGCATGATAAAAATTGAGCACATTTCTGTGAAGGTGAGTTTTCCAATCTACCAGCTCACAAATTTCTAATGAAATGCTGCAGGAAACGAGCCCCTCTAAACTTATGTGTCCCTCTAGACTGAGATAAGTTGAACAAGATTAGATGCATCTCTACCTTGGGAATAGAGATCACTAAGTTCAACTCACAGAGAAATAGCCCCAAGGGACCTTGGGCTTATTCAGGCTAGCCAAAGGCCACAGCCAGCACTGCAAAAATTCCAAAATTTGACATATTTAAGCTATTAATTTGAATTGCCAAATAGTCTTGAGGCATACTGTTACAGAGCCCTGAAGTGGAATTGCTCATCGGTTAGTTTTACTCATCAGCTGCATTGACACATGTTCAAGGAAGGCAGCAATGCTGTGCTATTCCTGCAACATTTTATTATTTCTTCCCTCAGAAAAAAACAATTGGATTCGTATTTCTTTTTAACAAAAGCATTACTTTTGCCGTAGGTCTTGAAAAGAAACAGAGCTATTACAGCTCTCTATTGATTCACGTGTCAATGGCACATAAAATCATTGAAGGGGTTTACCAAAATGTTACCATTACAAAACCCAAATGAGAGAAACTCATTTATTTTAATTATATATTTAGTAGTAACTGTGCACAAGCCATCGAAACTGGAGAGGGGAACTCCTAACATTGCTTTCCTAATCCATTTCTGAAATGTTATCTAACTTTCAGCATTTGTTAACTAAGCACAAATTTGATAGCATTGAGGGGAAGCAATACGCTCAGAAGAGATTACAGAGACAAGAATATGCTGATACTAAAGGCAGTGAAAAAATATTTTTTATGCCAAGAAAGAAAAAACTTGGGGTATGACCTGGAAATTTGAACACTTGAAGAACAAGGGTTCAGCGTTTTTTGTTTTTCATTTTTGGCACAATCCATTCACTCCAATTTACTGCTCATGTGTTTGGACACAGATTCGACTATCTCCTGTATCCAAGGATAATGACCTAGGACTCCAGTGATTTAGCAAACCTCAACTCTGTGCAGCCACTCAGTCAGTGATGGGCTAATCCCTTAATGGCCATTTGTGTCTTTCCAGTGCATCCTAAGGAGTTCTGCAACACTCCGATTCTGCTACACAGAATTATGTGCACTTCTTCCACCCTCGTTATCTTATCAGGTAGCTAATTCCCACAAATGATCATGCAGCTTCAAGTTTAAGATGAAATTGCAATTGAATCATAAATTTGTCACTCTCCAGACAGCTGCTAAGTCAGTAAAATCTTGATCAAGTGGGGATTAGTCACTGGGCTGAACAATTAAGACCTGTGAGTGCATCTGGCCCTCTGTTGGAGACATGTTTATTGATAAAAAAAATAGTTTATGTAGAGGTTTAAAATGTTATTAATTCTTAAGTGGGGTATAATCCTTTATCTAGTATATTGTGACACACAGCTAACTATCCCACTAACATCTTGTTCTACTCAATTGACTATTCAAACAGAATTAATCTTTTGAAATAATGATGACTGTGAGCCTTAAATTACCAGAGCAGAGTGCAATGAGAGATGTCATTTACAAAAATTGTTTTCTTCCATGACTTTTTTTCAAAAAAATTACAAAGGGAAATAGACTCTCAGATCATTCCCTAATTTTTATTAAAATGTTGATATTCCCTAAGCAATATATTTCCTAAATAAGAAAAATCTTTTTGTTGCAGAGAACTGTTGTAGATGTACATCTCTGAGCCTTATTTTGGAAAAAAACTGAGGCACAATGGGATACTGGAGTGCTATTTTGCACCGCTCACTACATAATGGAAACAAATAAAGGAGATAAGCACTTCCCTCAAGTTAGGGACCCCTATCCAAAGTTTTCTGTAGTAGATACTTGTCCCATTGTATCACGTATCCATGTTTTACCAGGATCTATTTTTGTTAGTTTATTGTAGGAAACAGTACGTCTCTGAAACATGAAATGTGACTGTTCCATGGCTGTAAATTTTACAGCTCTTATATTTTGAAGATCAAGGCAGTTTCTTAAATATAGGTATCTCTGGACTGAGATTCTGGTGACTTCTGTAGTTCAGTTATGGAGTCTTCACTGTGTTGTCAACCAGAACTCAATTTGCAGAACAGAGCACAGACTAAAAGCCTAATTTCAGGCATGCTACAAAGAGCAGCAGTTTTTGTTCATCTTTGTGCTGACTGAGACCTCAAATAATAAATCAAAAGTAAGTGATTTAAGGTATGATTCACTAATGAAACCATGAGTGTCTGCAGTCTTGTTACCTGACAGATTCAGTGCCTGCTAGGTCTGTAGTAGGTGGCCATTGACCAAGCTCTTCCAGCACCCGCAGTATCAGTTTTTCTGATTTATCTGGTGCAATGAAAAAAAACCAGCATTCCTGTATCTGTAGATAAAAATGTGATTTGCTTGCCTGGTGGAAATCTCCATGCTGTACTTGTTTGTTATGAAAATGATTCACTGGAATTGCACCAGAGAAAGGAGAAAATTGAACTTGCACTTTCTGCAGCCCAAATGTTCTCATTCCATATTTCTGAACACAAGACTTCTTTGTTAAGCAGATCTGTACCCTTCAATCCCTTTGCTTTTTTTCTCAAGATACTGAAACAAAACATTCAGTTTGGGGTTTGAGAGAAACATTTTGTTCAACTTGACGTAACGTTTTTCAGCATTTTATTTCTAAAAAATAAAAAAAAACCCAAAAGATTAAATGTAAGTTTGGCCCAATGAATTTGAAATTTGGGATGGATACCAAGGATTTGCTTTCCATCTGAAAAATTAATTTGTACCCCTAGTTAACTTAGCAATGTGCTTCATATTGCAGTGTTTCAGAGTTCATAGCCATATCAATACCACGACAATGCATTTATTCCACACCAGAAGCCAAGAGGAATTAATGTTACGGAGGAAATTAGTATCTCCTTATAGAAACATAGTGGTGATATTCTTCCTTGCACTTACACTGAGCAGCACCAAATGCAGTATCACATGCAAAAAACAATCATCATAATGTTTAGCTATGCGAAGCATTCACAGACCTGGAAATAAAGGTTAAATCATAAAATACACAATTTTGTCAGTGCACAGTTACATTCTGTGTCTTTAAAACCCTCTTTATCCGCCACTTGTTACTTCATGACTGGTGCAGCCCCTAAGTAAAATTTAGAGATGAAACCAAGCGTGGTTGAAAAAGTTCTCAAGGAGCAGCTTAGCCAAGCAGGTACTTACACCTGCAGCATAAATATTAGGTGGATTTAGCAGTGGGATATGGTGGAAGACTTCATGTCTAAATTAACTCAAGGGTCCCAGCCATCTCACAGACAATATTTCTGCAGCCCATCTCACACAAGGAGGCCGCCAAAAGCCAGAATTACTACCTCAAAACTACCTTTTGCAGAATCCCTGGAAAGTTTAATTCCCACTCAACTGCAGCACAAGGAGGGGAGTTTTAGTGTCTGTGTGGGCAAAGGTAACAACGGCCCTGGGCAGCAGAGGTGGCCGAGCCCCTCGGGACTCTCCTCGTGGGGCTTTGCTCGGTGCGGCTCCAGCTCTGGTGGCTGCTCGGGGGTCTTTGGGGCTGAGCCACCTACAGCTGCTCAGACTGGAATGTTTAAATCTGCATCCACCATGGCAAATGCTCCCCCAGTATCACACCCTATGGTTTTTGTCAAATCACAGCTGAAGGGGCCCTTGCTCAAGGAACGCAGCCCAAATTCTTCTGACAACCAGGTTGGATTAGGGTGATTCACTCCATGAATCAGACAGAACATGCCCTACACCAGCCACTGCTTCTCCATGCTGTCCAGGAGCAGAATTTTGTGAATAGTCTAAAATCCTACACTCATGGGTCACAGTCATTTTATTTTGCCCTTGCCTGTGGCTAATTAATGCAAATTAAATTTTGTGCCAGTCAGCTCAAGCAATCTGTGCAGTGTACAGAAATTCTGAGTCTCCGATAGCAGGCAAAATTGTTTTCACCAGTTATTCACATTTTCAGAGAAGGTCAGAATTCTAAATGCACTGATATAGAAGAGATTAAAAAATTCAATCACAATAACCTATGATTTAAAAGTATAATTGAAAAATACAGTTGAGTTACTTAAGTTTTCAGGGGTTTTTTTTAGTTTTGTATATGTCTTAATAAAGACATTTAAAATCTAAAACAACAGCCCTGCATCTAAAGATGGATCTCCACAAAAAGAGCCAGGAATGCACTAAGCTATTTCCAGCAAATGGCCAAGTTAAACAATACAAATTGACAAAGTTTCCTCTGACTAAAAACAATGTAATATTTTTCATGATTATTTACTACATTGCTTCTAAAGTGACTTTGTGGTTTGGGACAGTAGGGGTCTGAAGATTAGCTCACCCCTATCTTCTAAAATTTAATACTCCATCTAGGCAGAGAGAGGAGGTTAAAGAAAAACCAGCAAGCCAACAACAAAAGCAACAAAAAACCTGCTCTAGCTTTTTCTGTCACCTGAAATTTTATTCTACTTCTACATCATTTACAAGTCTTACCATATTAGAGGCAGAAACACATACCAGAGGTACTGGAACGCAGCTGAACTATAAAATACACAGAATACAATCCCAGAACATAGATTTTCCTATAGTTTTGCTGCCCATGTGACAGAACATCCACTAACTGTCTACTTATGTGGAATAACTGAGACACCTAATTTGGAATAATCACTGAGTTTCGAATCTAACCCAGCAATTTTATTTCCTCGGGTAAAAGTCTTATGTGTATTAACTTCATGAACATGGAGCATGTCTAAGTAGGAGTCTAAGGTTGCAATTTCAGCAGAGGTTCACATTATTAGAAGTGCATTACATTATATTACATTTATTAACAAGGGAGATTAATGTTTTAACTGGCTGGTCTCAGAATTCCTGGTTAATTCAGGGTCTTTAGCATGTTTTGGTTCCCAATAGGACCCAGTTTCAGTAAGTACTCCAGTGCTATTAGTAATTTCATTGCACAAGTGTCTATTAAGTAAAATGTTTCAAGATGTAAACCCTTAAAAAGAGCAGTATATGTTTTACTGAGGCTATCCCTCAAAAATTGATTTCAGTGACACAATTTTTTTTATATGATTTTGGATATCGGTCCCATACAAAACTTTTTCTAATCTGATTGGATAGAACAAAATAGCACACCAAAGGAAGAAAGGTGAAGTCTAGAGGCTCTTCACAAAGAAAAATTAATTTTCTTTATTTCTTTGAGATTATTTCATGAAGAGTTGTTTCATGAAGAGAAGTTCTCTCTGAAATATACAAGAAAATATTTGTTCACTAGGCAGAATTCACCTGTGTATCTGTGAGGTTTTAAATGTTATGGCTCGGCTGCAATCACCACTGAATAGCTGAATAACATTGCCAAGGTATCAGCTGCTTCATGTTTGTCATTGTGGATCTGGAATCTTCTCCTCTTAGCAGACTGCCTTTAATTTAGACCAAGCTCATGATAAAATATTTGGCTGGAGGACCAGTGGTTGATGTGAAGGGAGCCTGGGACTGTTTCAGCTTCTAGTGGCTGTATTCTCCACATGTGTAGCCATGAAGCATGAAAGCCAAAGACTAGGAGGGCAGGAAAAGCAATCTGCTACCTCCCCACAGGGTGCAAGTCTAGGACTCTCTAACGTGGATCTGAAGTACGGTGGTAAACGCCTGAAGTGAAAAATACCTGGATATTGCCTATTCTCTGCGTTGTGTAGCTAAAAGCAAGGCTCTGTCTCTTGGGGCAGGAACATTTCCCCATCAGTGCACTCATTCATTTTTTGCCTTTAGTAGTCAATGATTTGTTAAGGAGACAATGGAAATTTCTTCAGTGTTTGATTCAGCTTTAGAAAAAACAGGGAAGTCCTGAAAGACTTGAGTATTATACCTGTGCCTGGTAGATGAGAACTAAAGGGTTAAAAAACAGCCATCAAGCAGCAGAGAGTAGCAAACACACTGGACACAAACAGGTGATAAAAGGTGATAAGAGAGATGACAAAATTAAGAAAATAAAGAACACTGTTATAAAGATTTATAGATCAGCTAAAGCAGAGCAAAATAAGTGATAACAAACACTGATAAAAAATAAATGGGGCATCAGCCATATAAACACACAGGGAACTTCAATGCTTCTGTATAGTACTATGACACTGCTTTGTTTACACCAGCATTGACCTTTTGCTCCCAAAGAAGTTTATTAACCATCTTGGTCTTTCTTTGTGTTGCTTTACTCATCAAGAGAAAGTTGTACGGGGTTGATTCTGATGAATGGCTTTTTCAGAAAGTCAAGTTATCCTTGACTAGATGCAGATGGCCTAGTAAAAAATGAATGCTGCCAGCAGACATTGTCTTTATCAGTAGTAAAAGTTCAGCAGGGACTAGACTTCCTCATCTCTGGCCAGAGAAACCCAGCCTTCTGTTTCAGCACCATATCACATATTGTCCTAATGAATTCTTGTAACACACTGCAGCCCAGATAAATATGCTTATATTAATGTTTTTTGGCAGTCTGGGGCATGGTACAGAATTGACACAAGTGTTTGGATTCTGCCTGCAGCAGACACTAGGAATTTATACAGCTCAGAAATACTGGACTGTTGTTAGGTTGTTTGTCCCGTGCGATGAACTTCAGAGTTGCAAACTGCAGCTCGCCCTTCCCAGGCTGGCTTCACGAAAGGGGAGCCTGCAGCAAGGCACACTGAAGTCCTGCAGCTCAGAGCTGGGGAGGGAGCTCACTCAGGGCTTCGTCATCTCCACAACTTTACCAATGCCCTGTGACCTTTCCTTTCTTTGCTTCTCAATACTTTTTCCTTCTACTAACAGAAACACTCATCTCCACCGTTCCGAGATGATGAGCAGTGAGTGGTTTAGAGCACACCACCCTTCAGAGCATGAAGCACCACCCTAGGCAGCCTCAAGGACAGCAGAGGCTTTGGCCTTTGAAGAGCACCCCAGACAACAAGATTTTTGAAATTCTCTAATTGTCAGTAGCTACCCAGATTCACAGGGATAGAATCTGTGACTATTACAGCAGCACAATAGCACACGTGGGCTCTGAATTACATTTGGAGTTGCATCACACGAGAGTCTCCAGCTCTGACTGCTGCTTTGTGAGGGCTGTAACTTTCTGTTGCAAGTTTGGAAACTCCTCCAGAGGCAGTGGGGGCTTGGTGGCCCCACTTTCCCAGGAAGGCAGCTGTCCCAAGAGCGAGCAATCCTACTGGGCTGGGCCATCTTGTGGCTGGGAGCAAAACCGCCCTCCTGCCCTGAACAGGGCTCTGCTGGGCTGTGGTGATGGCCATACAGCTGATAAAAAACCCTTTACTTGCCTTTACAATGCACCTTAGCCGTGCAGCCACACTGTAACTTAACCTCAAAACATCAGCAATAGAGTTAAAAATGTCAGAGACCTTCCTGGAAGGAAACATTAGGCAGATGTGATTATTGAATGAACAGAGCATGTGAATGAGGACATGCCATTTCCCAAGAAATTCTGGGGCAGGATTTTTCCGGGCAGTGAGGTTACCTTTTTTTTTTTTTCTTTCTTTCTTTTTTTTTTTTTTTTTTTTGTGGTTATGTTTTTCAACATTTCATTCAAATGAATGGGAGTTCTGGGGCATGACTCAGATGAGAACGAGCCATAAAAAGAAACAGCCTGAGAACAAATACAGTTGTATTTCTCCCCTGCACCTCCATACTAAGGTGTCTTGGTGCCCTGTGTTTTCTTACAACTCCTTTGCATTAAAAGGGCTTTTTTGGTGGTGGGGAAGAACAGATAGTTTTGTATTACATTTATCTAGCCATTCAAGCCAGGATGGTCAGCCAGGTCTTTCTGTTACTGCTCAGCCTATTTTTGCAGATTAGGATCTTGATTCTGCCAGAGTTCATCAGAACATAAGCCTATTTATCATTAAAAAAACAGTGATGCAATTTAATTATATTTATACCTATGGGATAGTTATTTAGTCATCAGGAACAGGAAAGTTCTGCCTGCAACTTGATTTTCTCATTCAAGATCTTCCATGCCTTTAAACATTTGTCTTTTAAAGCCTTATCTGTGGCATGCAGCCTCTTTAGGGCAGAGTCTTCTGCTACTCTGCTCCTACACAAGCACCTAGCACAAGCTCTGCCCGTGTTACATGTGTCTTCTAGGAGAATGCCATCTTTCAGACCATCCTCACTACTCAGAGCCCTTCGGGGTATCACAGCTAACTTTTTTTAGCAGCAGAAGCTGGCATTTGTGTTTGGATTGCAAACTATATAGACAACTGCATTTTGTTTGTTTGATGCTCTGGCTTACTTCTACTGGCTGTGCTGGTCTTGGTTCTCCCTCCACCCTCATTTAACCACCTTGCTTGTCAGTGCAGAGATGGCCAAGCCGAGCACTTCAAACCAGGCTTCATCATGCTGCTGTGTGAAGCCATGGACGTTCTGCCAGCTTTTTTTATGGGAATTGACCCAAGCGGTGCTGACAACGTGAAAGTATGCAAAACTTCGTACAAGCAGAGAACACAACCTCTGTATATTTTGTCTTTGCCTCATTTGAATCATATTCTAGTCAACTTTTTTCTTGCCTATGTTATAAGTAGACTTTAATGAAAAATGAAAAGAAAAAAAAGGGGAGTTTTCTTCCTGAGATTTTTTTTTTTTTTGCATCTCTTTCTGTGCTTTGCATTGTCAACTTGCAACAAGACAAGCTGCTAGGGTAGGATTTCTTCAAAAATCTGCTTTTCAGCAAGTTTTTCAGGGAATCTCACCAGTGAAACCAAGAGCAGCACTTAGGATCAGTGCACTGAGAGCACACCCACTGAGAGCACACCCATTGCTGTCTGCCAGGCTCACCTTCCTCTCAGACTGCTCTGGCAGCTTTCCTTCACCCCTCACAGGATGCTGCCAGAGCCCTGGTAAGTCTCCCTTGCACGCTAAGAGCTGCTCTACATCTCTGCTGAGCAAGTGGGGCTCTGAGCACTCTCTGAGGCTATTGGCCCACCACTGTCCTCTGGGTTTATCTCAACTCTACCCCCAGTTTTGTCACTGTATCCTTCAATCCCCTCTCTCCCCATAAAAGTGTCTAGCTGTCTCTTAAACTCACTTTACCATTTGCTTCTTTGACCTCGCTTGGCAACTTATCCTTGTGTTTATTATTTGAGGTGGAATAGTTCTGGCTACATTCCTGGTTTTACTCTTAATTGTCTAATTTTTAGAACGGTGTCAGTGTGGTTGAGATTTGGGTTCGGGCTTTTTTTAACTCATCACTCTTGTGACCAGGTCTTCTGTTTCATTAGGATCCTTTGTGTCATCAGGACTTCCAATAAGTCAAAGAATCCTAATGAATCTTTTACTGGATCTTCCCAAATATTGCAGCTGGACTTTCTTGTCCATTAGTGCCATTCTGAACTGCATGCACTGCCTTTAATTACTTTTTTATTAATTGGAGGGTAGGGAGGGGAATGAGGATCTTCCCCAAGCGACGAAAAGCTCAGTGGTTCTCCCTTTCCCTACTTGTCCCAGGGGGAAGGTACACACAGGGCTCGAGCAGGACTGAGCAGTAGCACTTTTTCATGGCCTCTGGCAGCTGGAGCTGCCTGTGCCTGCTGGTGGCCTTTGTGTGTCCACCTCATGGAGGAGGACCTAGGGCCTTCCTGGAGCCCCTCACCCTGCTCCAGAGTTTTTTCTTGGGCTTTTAGACAAAGTGCAGGGAGCAGCTTGCTTACCATACTGGATTTGCTGTCAGGTCGTATTGATGACAAAATCAGGCTGCACATGACAGGGTTTTCTCAGAGCCTGTCTGGAGAAAGGAGAGGAGGAAGAAACACTGGTTTAAGGCACCTACCCGCATCTTCAGGAACCGTTCCCAGCTGTGGTAAGGTTGGTTGTTGGAGCAGTGAAATGAATCCTACTGACAGCCTGAAACAGGTAGGCCTGGTTGAAGTGGCTTCTGAAATGAACAACTTGCTTAACCCACCACGGAAAGAGAAGGAAAGAGCTACTTCTTGCATGTCCCCCCTTCCCTTACAGGAATCATCACCTGTCTGAAGGATGGGTTGTCTTCAGGTGGGTTGCCTAACTGAAGCAACCTCCTGTTTGATCAGTCCATAGCCATGAAGACCTGCACCAGAAGCAGATCCTGTGGCTACAGCCCAGGCATGTTAACTCTCATGCTTTCCTAAAGCAGACAGACACTTTGCTGGATTCACCTACCTTAAAAATATTCGTCCAAGTCAACTCTTGAATTCCAGTTGACACCATCAGAGAGGGAAGATTCCCTTTCCTACTCAACATACTGTACCTTGTGAAGTGGCAAGAAAAAAGGGATGTGTTATCTCTATAATTAACATTCTCCATTCGGGGGCGCTGTGGAAGCCACAGGACAGGAGCAGTGTGCCAATCCCACTGAGACATTAGCCATCAGCCAAAACATCAGTGACCATTTTCAGTTTAAGAACAGAGGGCAGAGGCACAAAAGATTTGCTCAATTAATTGTGGGATTGAAAATTTTCCAGAGAGCTGAGGATACTTGTAAGATATAATAGAGTGCAGTCCAGTCATCTTTCATGTAGAGGTCAAGCTCACAGCAAGTCAGCCTGCTGATCAGTCTCTGCATGTCCCAAAATGAGGAATTGCATGCTGCAAGAGCCAGCATCTGAGGGCTGCTTCTGAGAAATCCATGCAGTAAAGCACTTGCATAAAGATGGTTACCTTGCTGATAGAATCCTGAAAACAGGGAAATGAAAGGCAGAGACATAAAATGTCTCTCATAACAAACACCGTAAAATAACAGGGAATAAAAATTTTTAAAATCTTGTAAACGTTTACCATTGTCCTCTCTGTGCTTGGCAGGTTGGGGGACGTAACAATCATCAAACAGCAGAGTAGCAGTAAGTCTTTCACTGAAAAAGTGGTGACAGCAAAAGCAAAAGGACATGCTCTGTCACTCATCAACCCATGCTTCATTTTTTGTAGCCATCTACCATTATTATTTGGCATGTGATTCCCCAAGCAGCAAACCATGGCTGTAGCTATTTACAGGTCACTGGAAGTCTGGCCTGTGCTGCAGTGGAGTTTTGGTTGTATTTCACAAAAGATAGTTTTATTTATGTTTGACTGATGCAGGCAAAACTGGAGGCTGATTTTTCTTTTTTTGGCTTTTAGTACAAACACTCACAGCAGCTCTCTATTTTGGGTGCAGACTGAAAAACAGATTGTTTTGTAGTTGCAGAAGACTGCTGGGTAAATCAGAGGACATTGTTATTGCAGCTGAACTTTCTTTCAACAAAGCAGGAGGAGTTTCTTTATTTTTTAATTCTGTGCAGTTTTATGTACACCATTCGCTCCAAATATTTGATGTTTGCCACACGTGTTATGAGTTTCTCCAGAGAGATGCTGTCTTTTGGCAGCAAAAGATAAAGTTGACTGATACAAATGAGTCACAGTACCCCAACAGTAATTAACAGTGATGCAATACCCAGGCGAAAAAGAGGACTTGAAGAATTAACTGTTGAGTTTTCTTGACGATGCAGCTGCACTTTAAGAGAGAAAGCTCAACCCATCATAGAACTCCATTGTGTACATTAGAGAAAAAAGCTTGGCAAGACACATTAAAGATTTTTGCTAAAGAGATACAAATATTTTGCAAGGGCAAAGGGCACTGAGGCAGGCTGTACTTACTTCCAAAGAAAAGTAGGCAGTATGACAAAGAAACAGTAATATTTCTTTATCTTCGTTTTCACACTTCATCATCTACGAAAGACTGTCTTTTTCAACCTGCTGAACTGATTTAAGCCACCCCAACTCTAAATTAACTTTTACTTAAAAGTCAGTCTATGACATTCTAATCTAAGAAGTTATCTGTGCTTATGGTTTCAGCCCAGTTCTACAGAAGGCTAGTTCTGCTATTTATAAACCAGATTTTACTGTTCTATAAAGTTCTTACACAAATCTCACGGGTCGAAAGAGAAGGAATGGTTGGGTAAGAAGATGAACGACTGAAGCAACTGCTTTATAGCACAATATGAAACTTGACACTGTTTTCTGCTGCCAGTATGATTCCCAAGTGAGACGGATAAATTGTGGTCAAGACCTGGACAGGTTAACTAGTGGTCATCAGTGCTGGTGGTACCTTTATATACAAAAAAAAAAAAAAAGGATACTATTGGAGAGGGCATTTGAAATTTAATACCAGACATGAAACAAGACATCTGTTGGACTCTCATTTGTTTCTCTTTGAATGGGCTTTAATTGAAAGCTCAGTGAAAAATGCAGGTTACATTCTTAGTGTTATCAATAGTTTGTAACAGCAACAACATCAGAACAGTGATGCTTCTAATATTTATACATTTTCTAATTGGAGATGTCTAAGAGCAATACATTATCAGATATATATATATACACACAATCTCAAGCAATTAAAAGTAAATAATAAACCCCTCCTCCCAAAACCCTGAAATAATATATTTCCTTACACTAATAGTGTCTTTTTCACATATACTTGACAAGGAGTCTTTTTTAAGTTACTTATCTTAAGAGTAATCTGTTAATGGAGATCCTGGACCAGCCCCGTTAAAAGTTCAGTTTTAAGTTTATACAGCTCGCTAGCCACATAACCAGTGTGGCTTTACATTGTAAACAAATCCCAAATGTCTACAATGATTGGAATTAGTTTTGTGTAAAGGAGATCTATGCATCTCATGATAGAATAAATTTAAACCAATACATTAAAAAGAGAGAGAGGAAAGGAGAGAGCTAATTGACAAACAAAACAGTTCTGAAGGTTCAATTATGCAATTATTTAAAAACCAAGTTAACTTAATGGTAAGATTCTTATTTTCTGTACAGAGAGGCTCTGGTTCATCTGGCTTTAGCTGCTCTAGAAAGACAACCTTTAAAAAAAGGTTTGATTTGTGAAATTCACAAGCAGAGCTTCCAACTCTAAAAGCCTGCCCTTTGGCAGTAGGAGTACAAAGTTTACCAGAAGTATCTCAGGTGACTGTTCCTTCGTTTTGTGAGGAAAGCTGCACTAGCATTCAGGAACCTCAGCGTGCGCAGGGATGATGTAAGTGTAGAGCTAACCTTCAACAGGGAGGAATCATCCTACCCACTGCAGGGATTAAAAAGGTACGGCAATTTGTACCTAGAAAAGTTCAGGTGAAAATAACACAAAAAAGCCAGAGACAGACATGAAAGCCAAGCACAGTTTATAGTAACCTTGAAACTGTGGCAGTCTTGCTTACTTTTGTACAAAACCACAAGTAAAAATCTGTTGAACTTATTGAATAGGAACTTGTGTAACTCCAAATGGAAGGCAAGGCTGAGCAGAATCCTACGGTTTAGTTAACTTGTGTCAAATAGGATGCGAAGACAGCTGCAGCTCTCTGACAGAGGTGATCGAAGATGGCTGAGAAAGTTTGCAGTAGCTTATAATGTCCCATCTGGTTTTTTCACTTGTTTGAACTGTCTAAAGGGCCAACTGCAGTTTAGTCATGTTCCTCTGGTGCATGTTGTGATGACGAACTAATTCATCAGACCTGGCAAATTTTTTTTGACAGCTGGGCCACCGGCAACTGAAAGGCTTTTCACCTGTTAACAAAACACCCTGTTATTAGCTGAGCATACAGCTCGTCTGAGACACTGCTGTTTGTTTTCTTTCTGCGGGGTTGTGAGGAGCTGGCAGAGCCCCTGTCAGGAGGAAAGGCACCCCAGGCTGTCCTGAGAGGGTGTGGGAGTGCCCCCAGCTCCTGCTCACATCAGCGCTCAGTGCTTTCCTGCATCTGCCCCAGCTGATGTTTAACGACAGCCTTTTCAGATGGTGTAGAACACTTTGCAGTGGTTCATTCCTGAGGACAGGCCCTTGCTGAACACTGTGTTGCCATGATTATGCTACTCTTGGCTCTCAAATGACCAAGTTTCAAAGTCACTCTGGCATTGACACGAGCTTCAGTCACACCTCGGGCGGTGGTGCGGACATACTGTTAGTCACTGTGGAAACTGTCAGTGACTATTTAGAGCTTGAACTCCAGTCAAGGGGAGTTTTTTCCAGCTAATTCAATGAGTTTTGGCTGAAGTTCTTTGAAACTGGTGAGTGTAAGTGAATATGGTAGAAGAAACAGAGTTCAGCATGAAGTCTGCTGAGCCAGACTCAAAGTTTTCCACTACTATCTTAATAAAGTGGATTAACATCTACGGGAGATGTCAAATGCTCAAAATAGCATTTTTCTAATATTTTCGTGAGCAAAATATTCACTACAAATAACTCCAAGCAAAGTGTATTCAAATTTAACAAGCAATGCCACCACTTTTTAACTGTTTAATCTGGACTCTTGATTTCCTACAATGTTTAAGTGGAATTTCAGGCTGTGTTTCTGATGCCGCAGGAATGCTGATGGAATGCTTTCATTAGCTCAGAGCAGTGCCCGGTGACTCATGCTTCTTTTATTCATTTTCTTTTTTTTTCCCCCTCAAAATAAATGTAATATTTTAAAGTAGGTTCAGCTCTGAGGCTGGGCTCTTCAGTGCTGTCTACACATCTCATCCTCTCCAACACACTCCAGATACGCTGGGCTGGTAGAACCTCACCCAGGCATCTTCTCTTCTTATTTACCTCACACTTTGGGCATTTCACAAACCAAATCCAAATGCAGGCGAAACAAGATTTGCATAAATGTGTGTTTCTGTTTGCAAACTCCCATGCAAGGTATTTTGGGTGGGAGGGGGATGCCTAAAATCTACTTTATCCACCTAGCATAGATGCTGTCAAAAGCATCAATTATCTCCCAACAGTGCCTGAAACAGTGTGGGAAAAAATTGATCCAGTCAAAAACCACAGATTGTATAAACTGGTCTTCTTTCATCAGCATTAGCAAAACCATCCTGTGAACTGAGGCGAGGTATCAATGACTGAGCAACTTCTCACAGATCTACCACAGTAACAGCAGCACAGTTTCACTGTTTCACAAGCAGTCCTGGTTGTCCTCTCACAACACGGGGGAAGCAATCTCTATCAGTTCTGTGCTGGGCATAAATTACTTTGCACAGCTTCATGGTACAGATACCAGAAATCACATTTCCATTGCTAAACATGTCTATGGATGGATAAAACTTCCTTTGATTAATTTTTTTGCTTTCAGCAGCAAAGATTGCTGTCACAGTGAAACTTCTGTGAAGAAAAAAAACCCTGAACCTTAACAAATAATTTGGCAGTTCACTTAAAATTAGGATGGAATTGCATGGAAGCCACCTGTGCTTTGCTTCCTCAAGATTTAACATGGAGCAAGTTAACTTGATCTAGGTGCTTTGTCACAAAATTTAGAGGCTACAAGAAAGAAACAGGAATGGAGTTACAGAGCAAGGTGGAGATGAAAGATCCCCACCCACCAGCCATGCTCATTTCCCTCAGGAGCTGACGCATCCAAAAGTGCTGTCAGGAGCAGCTCCACAACACCAGCCCAGATCCTGTGCCAGTGGCAGGCAGCAAACTCACAGGAAGGTCTGTGCTGCCAGGCCAGGCTGCCTGTGCTCAGGGGCTCAGATCACAGGGAGCCACGGGGAGCTCGGACAGGGAGAGGAGCTTCACTAGCAAAAAAGAGAGCAAGTTCTTCACTGTAGCCAATCTGGGCTAAAAACATTACTGGAGTCATGCAAGCCCTGAATTGTCGGATCAGTTAGCAATGAAATGTGATGGGGAATGCAGTTTATCCCAGCTTGCCAGCGTGTTACAATCACTTGCCATTTTGTCTCTCCCAGAACATTACCTCTTGCTGGTTAAGAAAACATCTTTCTTCATGCAAATGCAGAGAGACCCAGGCCCTGCAGCTCAGCAGGACCATGGGGAGAACCCAGGAACACAGCCGTGCCCTTTGCCATTTGCAGATTGCAAGTGTAGATATGGCCCTTGGGTGAAGCATTTATTTGGCCAGTGCCACAGAAAATGCCATTGTTCTCAGGTGAATCATTTCCTTTATTAAAATTTCTCTTTTATTTTTGGAAGTCTGAAATATGTGTTTTTATGGTCCAGAAGAGATAAAAGAATTCTTAGCAGGGAGAAAAAGATTTTCAGGCTCCTTGTCCATCTGTACAGAGACTGAATTTAAAAGGTTAACACGAGTATGGAAAACACCGTGACATCCAACAACATGCCAAAGTGCTCGGTAAACAATTACTTGGTAAAAACACTGCATACACAGCAGAAGGAACAGCAAATGTCATTACATAGGAATAATTCTAAAACTTAAAACTAAAATACAGAGGTTGCTGCAGTTGCTCCTTAACAGTGTTTACATTTATGTGAGGGCAGAGTAGATTAAAATGGCCTCCTTTTTTTCCCCTAGCATTTACATGAAATACTATGGATTCTACAAAAAAGAAAAAGGTCCTTGAGTATTTGAGTAAGCTCTTACTTTAGTGTCTGTCAGTGTGAGTTTGCAAAAGGCACTGCTTTTATCTTCTGGAGAGATTACAGCACAAGCAGCAACAGCAAGAGCTTTGCCGTGCTATCCTGCGTTAGGTTCTGCTGACACTTGGGAGAAGCATGAGTAGGCACGAATACTTTAGATTACAGACCTTTGGCTAAAGCTAGAATTAAAATTTCTATCTTGTAGGTTTTTTTCAGTAAAGGCAGTAGTAGATCAACTTGACATTTTTGAGCCGAGACCATGATGCTTGTTTCAAAGTAGCTGACAAAATTTATTTTGCCAAGCTGAAATTTCTTTAAACATGAAGGAGGAAAGCACAGTTTTGAAAATCACCTAAATTCCTTTGTGAAAAGTGACTATCATGCTTGGGGAATACAGCCACACTGAAAAATCAGCACACTCTGAAATTCTTTCTGCTGTTTTGAATATTTAAATCCTGGTTAAGACACTTTCTAATCATGTAATTTACAACAACATCGATTTAAAATTTAAAAATAAAGAAATATAAATGTGAAGAAAAGTTTACGCACTTGTTTTACCTGTATGAGTCCTGGTATGAGTCTTCAGATGATCGGATCTAGAGAACTTTCTCTGACAGGTTTTACACTGAAAGGGCTTCACACCTAAGAGACCAAAAAAAAAAAAATCTATTCTTATGTCCCAACACTTTTTGGAAGGGGTGAATGAAATTAGATCTTTCTGAAGTTTCAAAAGCCTGGATTTTTTTTTTGTTCTAGTTACTGTAACTGCTCCTCCCAGCTCTGTGCCTACACATTACGGAAAGTTAGTCATTAATGAGGCCACCATCCCCTTGTAACCTCCACTTCCAGTGCCTGGGTCTGAAGCATCTGAACAGCCTCATCTTAAACAAACCCCCATGTAAACCATTGCACCAAGGAGGATCTGCAAACATTGTTAATCATGACCCTGTAGCTTGGCACTGCAGGTATTGTGAAGGAGCAAATAGGATATAAGAAAAATCAAGGTGCAGAAATCTATTTTCATGTGCTCCCAATGGGTTTAACTTACGTCACACTACTACTTTACACATGACACATAGGTCTTGGGCAAATCTTACACACTGGCAAATTTTCCTTGCAGAGCTGTTTAGTTTTAAAGAGAATCTATTCTCTATATTGAGCATACAGTATAGAGCAAACAGTTTCATTAAGAAAGTTGTTTCAAACGATGGTGTCAGGATGTAAAAATCACCTAAACAACCACAGTAGTGCTAAAAGGCCAATTAAAAAACCAAGCCACGGCCTTCTCCTAAAATTAACTTCAAGAATTTGGTGTTATGAGCAGACAACATCAGAAAAATAGAAGTTCAGGAGTATACTTCAGGGATCACAATTCATGTATAAAGATTAACCATAGCAGAAAAGTCTTGTCCACAAACCTGTGTGTCGTCTTTGGTGCCGTTTGAGTTGGTCTGAACGAGAAAATCTTCGTTCACAGTCTTTAAAGTCACACTGATAAGGTTTTTCACCTGGAGAGGAAAAACAATTTATCAGAAAATGCGGCTAAATGAGGGAACACCTCAACCAGAATCATAAGATGAAACGTGTTGCTCTGAAAGACTTCTCTTAGTCTGAAGTAGTGGCACACCTGGTCGGATTGGTCATAAAGCCATACAACTCTGCTGGAAAGGCTGGCAGAATTCTACTGCATGACACTGATACTGAATCTGCTCATTCTAAGAAAATAGTCTGTTAGGTTAAGGCTGCAAAAAAATTCCGGTTGAGTGAGTTTTTATTTTTTCTGCTGGAAAAGAACAGGAAGGTCTTGGTCTATATTTCTCTAAAAACCCCATTAAACCCTTTCCACCTGTTTCAGTAACACATGATTCATACAAAGGAACAGCTTGCAGTTTGAACTAAATTGGATTTAAGGCAAAAAACTAAATAAGTTCCATCCACATAGGTAGCAATTTTAACCACATTAAATTAATTAGAAAAAACTGAGCAAAACTCAACCTCAGGAAAAGACATATTCTTCCCCAAAACACAAATTAGGTTTCTTCCATAAAGTGCCATTAAACAGAATTTCTCACGTAGCTGCACAGCTCTCACAGGCAAGGCCATGAACTATTGCAAAGCCTCATGTAAATATATTGCAAAGCCTCATGTAAATATGCTCCTCCCATGCAGTTCAGCAGAGATCCTCAGGGTGGGATTTCTCTGGGACGAAAAGCGAGATTCTGAGGTTTTTAGAAAAAGAAATCCCTACAAACAAGGACTCAAAAGAACATGAATTTCAGTGCAAAGGACTTCACCAGCCACATAAACATGCAAAAAACAAATGCAGCAACTGAGGAGTCTGAGGAAAGAGGGAAATACTGCCAGTGGGTAGCAGAGCACAGAAGTGGTGAAATTTGGCCAAGACAAGCCAAAACAATCCTTATGCTGTTACAGGAGGAGCTCTGATCTTCCATGACTTAATCTAAACTAAGGTCCCTTTGCCCAACAGTGGAATCCTGCTGAAGCCTCAGATATAATGACATTTATACCCACATGAAGTCTGGTTCCAGTGCCACAGCACAGAGGCCTCAGCACGAGCAGGAATTAAACATCTCTCACTGCAAAGCTGAGAGGATCCTGGGCTTTATCTGGGAGGTACACACAGAGCAGCTGGGACCTGCTCTGTCTGCTGTGGGAAGCTGAGATGTAAACCGAAGGTGCTGTGGGAAGGACCTACAGGAAAACATCAGCTGGAGGGAGCAGTGGGTTTGATTTCTCTCTGTTCAGTTTTAAAAGCATATCACTTTGATAAACCTTCACTGTAGGTTTCTGCATTTCTGATTCTGCTATGATGAGGAAATGTATTCTGGTTGCACTGGTATTCTGAGACACCAAAGCAAACCAGTTTGGTTTAAAGCAGATGCCTTTTGATCCAGATGACAAAGGATAAGCAGCATATTAAGGAGAGCATTCCAAATTCATCCTGGTATAGCTAAAATAAAAATTTTACAGAAGCAACTAAATCTGCAAGAACAAGCTAACTTCCTGTGACAGTAACCCCAAGGAGTTTACTGGTTCTCAAACCTAGGTGTGGACAATTTCTATGTCTGCTGTGCTTAATTTATTAGCATAAGAGATTAAAGTTGCCACAGGTGTTTGAAATAGTTCCATACACTTTGACCACAAGGACTCCCTGGGGGGTGCCTGCTTTTCAGAAACCACTTACTTCCAAGGAATTCAGCCCTTTGGCAGATTTAAGAGGGGGAATGTCAGCAGAGCAGAATGCAGTGACGGGATGATCGTCTGCTAATTGCAATACAAACTTAGAAGACAGTTAAGGAGGTATCAGAATAAAACAGCATAGAGGGTCTGATGGCATGCACATTAAAGTATTTTTTTAAAATATTTTGGAAAATAATCTTGATTAAATTAAAAACAGATTTAACCCATGCATATATTAAGAGAATCAATCTAAAATGTTTACACAGGGATATGATGACGCTGGGAAGAAAACAAAAAGCAAATAAACAAAAAGAGGCACAACATTTGGACAGAAATCCTAATCTCCCTTTCCTTCTACATCTTCCATGTCAGCTGCCAAAGCTGACTGTCACATGCCTGTGAGCTCCCATAAATTTCATCAGAACAGGACAACAGAAACATCCCAGATCAGAAAAAGTCTGTTAGTACCTCATTAAATTCCCACAATGAGAGTGTCTCATCTCCCCAGGCCTATCAAAGCCTCTCCAGTAAAAGGCTAAAATCTCTTTATATATGAAAATACCCAGCAATGCTGTCACTTTCTTATGTGAACATATACAGTCTCAAAACAAAACAGGAGATGCAGATGGAGCTTCACCAGCCCTTCTACCTGAGACATGACTACTTACACTACTGAAAGAAGGCACACAAAAGAGAGGCTGAGCTTAGTGCATAATGAAATAGTAAAGATGAGAGAGGGTAGTGGGAACGGTATATCTTTAACATTTAGGAAAACAATTTTAACAAAAAAGCTCAGCAATTGCAAAACAAGCGTGAATCTGCCTTTGCATGTATTGCAATATATGCTTCTAATAAAACAAACTTATTTTGTTAAAAACAGTTAACTTAAACTAAGGGAAGTGTGCACATTTTCTCTGGAGCAATTTCCTTTGCTCAAATGCATGGGAAAATAGAAAATTCTACTGCTGTAGCAGTTGCACAAAATATTCAGAGTCATTGCTTTTAATTAAGGAGCTCTGCAAGAGTAAAAGCCTGTCACTAACAAGAACACATGAGAAAAGGAGGCGGATTTTGGAACCAGAGACTGCAAGTGTGAATGAGAATCTGAAGGCTGGTCTATACTCCCTTCACCAGTTTAGGCCCCTTTTCTTGAATAAGTGTTCCCACTTAATCAAACGAATCCCATGGTCACAACTTTGCCTTGTTAATATGACATTTTTTATTCAATATAATTTGCTTTAGCAAACTCACACAAAATACATGTTTATTTATTTAGCAGGGAGCCTTTATAGTTAACATTTTCTGTCATCTTCACACCATAGTTCAGCTGTGACATGTCATCACTATTCTGAAAATAATCTTGTATTTTAGATTCATAAGTATTTTTATTTTATGCTGTAGAAATATCAGCCTGAACAGATACAGCTTGATACTTTACCACAAAGGACAACCTTTCTGATCTACTGGTTCTCATACTCCATTGCAGATCATACCTGCATCAGAGCCTATTTAGGCTAAAGAATATCCCTAGCAAACAGGCAGAGGATATTCTCTCTGCAAATCTGCTCAGCTTTGTGTTAGGATAAATCCAGTTTTCCCAAGGAGTGGCACTGAACCCAAAGGGTCTCTGGCAAGAATGCTGATGCTTCCACCAGAAGCTAAATTTATGGAGGTCTGGACATCAATTTGTTTCTGCAAGGAAGTGCCTCAAGTCTGCCACAGAACGACAACTCACATTATTTGCTGTAAAGTTGAAAAGTTAGGTGTATTTGTGCATTTCCTTTCAGAGGCCTATCTGCTGTAGCAAAATACACCAAGATAAGAAAAAAACTTTTTTGGCTGTACATGTTTCAATAAAGGCATTGTTAAGAACTGATAAGCAGCCTCGGAGGGTACAAAGTGTTAACATATCTTCAGCTAAGGCTATTTGAAACATTGGTAAAAACTGACTACAGAATCCAACTTTGTGTTTCAGGGCCTTGCTTGGTTTTGCAATATTGCAGCTGGTGAAGAAGAATGGAAGATCTGATGAGCCAGTCCTTTGTATGTATCTATTACAGAAAGAAAAAATATGACCTAGAGGCAACAATATTCTGCAAAGACACAATCTGTTGGTTTAATATCAGACACATGTAACAGCTTGTTTTCAAATCGTGTGTTCATCTTTTAAAAAGTTGACCTACCACTACACTAAGATAGCCTAAGGTGGAAGAGCTCCAAACCCATGAGTGAGTCCAGAACCACCTTACAGGGAGACTAATAAAAGTTTTTGTTTGATGAGGAGAGGTGTACCAAACACAACCACGTTTTTTTGGAGAAAACTGGTTTCCAAATTTTGCTTTTGATATGCAGGAGAAACAAGTCAGAGTTAGACAAAGACATGAAGTTGCAAAGCAGACTGGAAATGGATCTGCATCACAACAGTGGGTTTGACTGCCCAGGGCTCCTGAAGAACATGCTAGTGGAAGACCTTTATGGCCACTAAGTCCAGACCATCCACACATCAAGCAGCCAGGAAAATATGATAACTGGGAAGTTATCCCCTTCAGATTCTCCCACAGGTCACCAAGCAATCGCAAAAACCAGGACTGACAGACCACAGGAGGAGAGGAAATGAAGAGCATCATATTCTAAGCCTCTGCAGCAGCTGGGAATTTCGTAAGTAGAATTTTCAGATGATAATAATGGGAAATGTTTAGTACCCATTCAACCGGCTGAGAACAAAACCCTGCCAGCTGATAAAGGGGAAAGCTCCCTTCTGATCCTAAAGCTGAATGCATCAGCCAGGCAAGCTACCCAAGGCATTTTAATTCCAGCAGTGAATCATCCCTTGCTTCCCCTCTTCACCTGCAAGAATCCTTGAAAGCTTACATGGCAATGTTGGTATCAGCAAACACAAGCTTTGGGAAACAAGCTGGCCTCTTATGGAAAGAAACTTGCGAAGAGTTAAGAAAGAAATAATTTTTGATGTCAACATATCAAAATGTATGGGCAGAAAAATCTACACCTACCTGTACAGAAAAGATGTTTAAGGGGAAAAAAATGTTCTTCCTCTACCCACTTCCACTACAGCATGAACCAGAGGAGGGGCATGTATGACCTCAAAGACAATGGGAAAAGCCTCTCTGGGGGTGTTAGACAGACACAGGCCTATCCCCTAAGCCTTTTGGAGGTTTTCTGACTCTACAAGCCTACATTATATATGATATTAAAAATCTCCTCCAGCTAAGGAAAAAACATTAAATATGTAAGCTGAAGTCCTTGTGATTCATCCAGAAATAACACTGGGAACGCCAAGCAATGATATGGAATAAAATACAGGACCAGACCAAACAAATAATGACTGGTAAAACACAGAGTAAATCAGTTTAGGAATGAAGGAAATAGTGATTATGAGAAAAATTCGGATCTGTTTAGGCATAATGGAGAGAAGTAATGAATTTAATGGCTTTCAAAAGATTTCCGAATTTTCTTGTTTCCAATTTATTTACAGAAAATAGAATAGCATTTCTGTAGATCTTCCTTTCTAAAGATGAACTTGCACTTACAGTCTAGAGTATCTTAACTTTTTAATTTCAGCAGCTCTGAAGACAGCTGCCTCAATATTTTCTGACTTGCCCATTCATTAAATAGAAGTGCTTTGTGTGCATTTCTCACAATTCCACACAATTAACTAACTGAATGTTCTTCAAAAGGAGAAGATTGCAACTGTCTTTTAAGAAATGTTAGACAATCTGCTAGGTCACCCAGCATGGGCTGCCCTCCTGTTCTCTTTCATCCCTTTGATCTTCTGTCATATCAATGGTTAACTGAACATCCGTGTTTACACATTTCATCCACAGACTTCTAGGTAAGCACAGAAAGAACTGTCTAAATACAAATATGACATGCAATCAAAAAAAATCCTCCAAAAATTCTAAAAACCCATAAGGAGCATATCTGAATGTATATCATAATTTTACACATCCAACACCATAGATCTCCCAATATAGGAAATAACCCTGTTTACTCGTTGACAAGGTGCAGCAGAGCATTTGATTTCCACATTTTGAGATCTTATTTCCTGAACTCAGAGAGAATCCAGACATTAGCCTACAAATAACTAGCTTCAGGCTCAATCCTTCATGGAAATATCCCATAGCAGGGAACCTATCTGCCAATCCTTGCCTCCACCCCCAACCAGAAAAGGCTTACACAGGAGAATCAGAGGATGCTAAATGTCTAGGTTCCTCTTGCAGAGGAAACTTCTTAATAATTAACTTTAGATGAGATTTGGAGTGAGATTCAATGGTCCCAAATAAGGCGGGAAAGAAGAAAAAAATTTAAAAGAGAAAACAACTCACAGCCCTGTAAGAGTAAGAGAGAGAGGGAGGTGGTCTACTTGTTGTCAATGCTGCTGCGTGTTTTTCTTAGCTAGATCCAGAGAGCCTTCTGCTCCAAAGGAGGGGTTGCCCAGCTGACAGAGCACACCCTCGCTCATCTGACGGATTCTCGCGCTCCCTGACCTGGCGGAGCACTTCTTGCCCCTTGTGCTATCTTAAACCCCCCCTGCCCGCTCCGCTGTGCCGTGATTTATACCCACCAGTGTGCTTTCTGCTGTGCATCTGCAAGTGGGACAGCTTGAAGTATCTCTTGTTGCAGCCAGGGTAGGCACACATGAAGGGCCGCTTCTCGTTCGTCTCGCTCGCTGACCGCACGATGGTCGGAGCCACTCCGGGCACACGCCGGACATCCTGCAACAACAGAGACCTGCTAATGCCATGTGTGTGTTCTCAGCTTTGACTTCATGCATTCAGGGCACCCAACACTTCTCCAGGACAAAGAGATACTTAGATCACACTGGAAACAGGCAATTTTATTTCATTCTACATCAACAACCTTAGTGCGCCTCAATCTCTTCCTTGCAGAGTGTTAAAATTATGCGAAGGCGAAGCGCAGTGAACTCTACTTAGTGACTTCTCTCACAGATGTTTGTATGTGAGATTAAATGGCCCACACTCCGACCTCTTGTATAACCACAAAGTCCTGGCAGAACTCTCATTGCCACGTGGAATAGTTCTAAGTTTATACCAGTGTAAGAGGTAAGAGCATGAGCCAGAGGAGTATTGTCCTTTTTATTTTGAATACTCATATGAAGTTAAAGGACAAGGAAAGGGATGTCTTGGATTAACACAAACTGATTAACAACAGAACAAAAACTGTCTAGGTGGAGCTGGTGAATAGTTCAGCCTTAATGCATTTTGGCCACTGTCACAATGTTCCGTCAAAGATGATCTCCTTCTGGGATAATTAACTTCCTTGAACAATGTCAACCGATTACTTTTATTCACTCAACAAAAGCTGGCTCAGGAGCCTGTTTCTGAGAGCTTGCCACTGAATAATGACCTGCTAAGCTGCACACAAAAGGAAAAGGAGAAAAGATGCTATCTAAAAGCACTGATGTATGTTGACAACACGGAGCAACACAGAAGAGACAGATACTCTGTAATGACTTTGCCATCAGTTTTAACAAGGTGTATCTTTTATAGGGGTCTTTAATAATGATATGACTGTCTCAGAAAGGGAGGAAATTAACTCCCATGGATGGTAAGTTCCTTCCAAATATTCACTAATTACTTAGTTATTAGAAAACAATCACGTATTTTGTTTTAAGGAAATACATTTGAATTAGTAAAGTTTCAGAAACACATAAAAGCAAAGTGCCATCTAACACTTTCACACATGTAGTTATTAGATATAGTCCCTCATAACCACAGAAGCTTCACATGGCCAGAGTGATAGGAGCTAGGTGTTGGAAACTGGATCACATATTTCGGATGATCCTGAGAAGCTGGTAAGGAATATTGCCTTGCAGACATATTTCAGAAGAAGAAATAAGCAATTTTAAATGACTGTGTCAAAAAGAAATCTCATGTTAGAGTTCAATGTCTTCAGTGAAGCCAGGACACTTCCGTAAAGCTTTTCTTGACAACATGGGGAAGCCACAAATCAAGGATGGATTTATAAACACCAGTGAAGTAGTGAATGAACACTATAAACAGGCAGCAGTTTTACTTCTCCATGAAGAATGCCCCACAATACTCACTTGTATGCCTCTAAAGACTCCGTGAGTGTGTATTCTGTACTGGGCCCCACAGCTGTACAACATGGGAGCGCTGTGGTTCTCATTTTCATATCCTGCTGTATGTCTGTAAGTAAAGAGGGGAATAATGAAAAAATTAAATATTTTTCAGTCCTCAGCTCCATGTGAGAGGTTTCTTTTCCTAAGTCAGTGATAGCATATGCAGAGTTTGCTTTTACAGCCACGATATCCAAGTTCAAGCGAAATTCACCGAAGGAAACCTGCTCTGCCTTCACGTGGATCTGCTCCCGCTGGCACGATGCACTGACTCCAAACATACATCTATTAGTATCCATTAAGGCATCCGGGGAGAAAAAAAAAAAAAAGAAATTGTCATGATTTGAACTCTGATGTATTTCCACAAAGATTTTAGGTAAGAGGAAAAAATTCACATAGCAGCACAACGGTGTCATGTGCACATGTTCACGTTATTTATCAGTCAAACGTGGGGCTGGCTATTGCTAGTATCTTTTGGAATGAACAAAATGCCTCAAGTTTCACATTAAGTGCAGTGGATTTTTGTCAGCACCTCATGACTCAGATATTACCCGATACTACCAAGCAAGTGATGACATTTATAAGAATAGCAGTCATGTACTCATAAACAGAGATTACAAATCAGTGTCTAAACTATTTATCCCACATATCAACTTGCAGGATGCACTACAAATTAACCCTTTATAAAAATAAATTTTTTAAAAAACCAGCCTATCCCCACTAGGTATAAATTTTCAAGATTTCTCATGCTACACATTAATTTTAAGAATTTGTAACTTTTGTGTGTTTTGGGGTTGCCACAGCCATATATTTTGTCTAATTATGTTCTTCAAAATACTGTGTTCTCCTGTCCTGAATGCTGGGACTTTGCTGTGTCTCCTGTTTGCAGCCTTCTTAATGTCAAAATCACATAACTACATTTTAGGTTTAATTTTTGAATGAGTATATTACATTATCACTTGTAGAAGTATACATTGGCAGTGGTAAGTGTACACATTTTACACAACACCAGAAATTAGAAAGCCCAGAACAAAACCCCAGGGCACACAGCTAGGGACAGAGATGGATATGTAGGATGTTATCCCAGTCTTTGCCAAATGCTTGCAATAGCAATTTGAAGGGGTCCCTGAGGTCCAGACTCTCATTTCACTGGTCCTTCCTTTCTCTTCACTCAAAGTTCATGTGCAGAGTAGAATTACAAGGAAGTTTTAAACCTCTTAAGTGATTTGCAGAACAGGCAGTGGAACTGGAATGCGGGACATGTCTAAAGGGTTTGTGAGCCTGGCTGCAGAGGAGGGGAGCAGTGTCTGTGAGCAGCTCTCCCTGCAGAGGGTGGGCTGCATTCCTCACCATTCACCCCCATAGAGACTGGCAGGCTGCTACCTGGCAGATATGTTCTCTGAGGTCAGTTCTTTCACTGCTCTACTGTGCTAGTTTCAAATCCTGGCTCCACCTGACTGTTCAAATCAAAGGCTACATCTTTTGGGAAGGTATGGTCTACTTATTTCAATTTTAATTCCATTTTAATGTGATTGTAATGAAATAAGTTATGGAGGGGCGGCAAGTAAGTATCTCTGTTCTGTAGTAATATCTGTAATAATAGATAAAGAAAATACCATTAGCTGATTTAAATTGATTAAACAATTCTGTAGATATGTACCATGTCCAAATAAACACGGTCTCCTCTCTGCCCAGGGCCCAGAAGTGGCCTTTTGCAGCCTAATCCAAGTAACAAATTACCATTTGCTATCACCATTTATCAGCACAGGTTCCCCACCAGCATCAAATTTTCCTCTCTGTTTAAAGGCAGCAAGTCTGTACATGTCAAAAAAAGAAAGAAAAAGCTGAGGAGAGGGGTGTTGAAATCCCCCAACCCGTGGTGATACCCACGTTGATCACAAATTACACAGTGCATTTTAAAGCAGAAATGGGACGAGAACGACCACTGATAAGGAGGAAGCTCTGCAGTAGAAGCTGTGGCTGACCTGTAGCACTGCAGTAAATCAAGGGTAAATGTGAACTTCAGCACTGGTCACCCTGAATGTAACCTCCCCTTCACGCCTGTCCTAACAACCTTAAACACTACAATAAACAACAGACACAAAGGCAGATAAGAAGAATTCCCAGGACAGAAACTTTAGAAGGAGAAGCAGCAATATGTAGTAAAATCTTATACCATGAAACACAGCCCCACTTTCCCTCCAAATTCTCATGGTTTTCATCTTTCAGTGATAAACTTTTCTGTAAAGACCAGTCAGTTCTGAAATAATTCCTCCCAGGAATAAGAAGCAGAACAAAGACCCTGTCTGTGCCCTAAGGAATGGCTCTATGAATGAGAAGTATCCTCCAGATGATCTCCATCTCAATTTTTATTGCACAGTTAGGAAGCCTTCCCCAACATCCAGCCTTTTACATATTTTCTCCCCTTACTTCTAGTGATACTTCACTAAAACTGTACACACAACTGCAAAGCCATGAAGATTCAAACCTGTTTTCTGAGCCCCTTGACCCATAATATACAAAGTCCTTAACCAGCTCCCTAGGAGAGATGCTTTAATAATCAGAAACCCTATTTCCCATTTTACATTGGGCACATTTCCATCAGCATTGGCTGGCACTCAAGCATGGCCATATGGCTGATGACAGCAAAACGGATCATGAGAGATTTCTTGGTTAAAGCACTATTTATTCATTATGGAGCACTGTGGAATAATCTGACCTTTGGGGAGATAGAAATTTACACGTGGATATATTTTCCAGCTCTTCTCCTTCTAGCCTCTTTGCTCCATGCACCCATGATTTATGCCACAGAGTGTACATCACAGTTGGCACAGTTGGCTTGTTTCATATGGCTGCAGTTTATATACTATAATAAAAGCAGGGATAGAAGAACAGATACAAATCTAAATCCATTATTAAACTCAAACACCTGCTTTATTGCCTGCAAGAGATAACGAGCAGACGCAAGGCCGCATACACGAGGAATACAAGTAACTGATGAATTTATACCTGCAGTACATTAACTAAATGGAAATCTCCAGAGGGTAGGACAGTCCTTAACTTTCATCTTTTCTAGTCAGGCACTCTGTGTTTAACTAGGCAAAGAGATGCCTTATAAGCTCAGGGCACCAAATCTATACGTATAATAATGAAAATTATCCTGATGGACTCTCAGGACTAGATGACAGCCTAGGCCTCCACCAAAGCACATGTTCTCTCTCAGCAGGACGGCTGCTCAGACAACACCACAGCAACCTGGAGAAGTGCCAAGGGAGCCACTCACGGCCCTCCTGCAAGTGCACTCCGAGCAGGCTGCGAGCCCGGCCACAGCTCCTGCGCCAGGCCTTCCCCTGCTCCGAGGGCTCAGCAGCCACAGCAGAAACCCAGCAAAAACCAGTGGGATAATCGGGGAGCAAACAGCTGAATTAACCAAAGAAGAAGAAAAATGCAGAAAAATCCCCAGTAAGGCCCAGAGCCACACTTAGGAGAGACACTAGACTGATCCCTCCACAGGTCCTAAAAGGACTCAAAACTAAGCGAGACCACATGCAGCCAAACTGGCCTGGCAGGATCCAACACAATTTTTTTTTGAGCAAGGACTGAAGGATTTGGCCTCACAGTCCAGCTCTGCCTTTATTTGTAAATATACAACTCCCTTTAACTTCAATCGGAACTGCTCAAAGGCAGAAATGGACTATAAATATTTAGAGTTTGGGTTAGTTGGTGAAAAAAGGACTCAGTGTATTTTGTTCTCAGGATCTAGACAGCCAGACCAGAAACACAGCCATAAAATGTAATTCTAGATAACTGGGAAACAAAGGCTGATACTTACAAAGAAAGGGCTCTGTGCTGTAGAGTGTTTAGAAGCACTTGCATTTACCATTAGCCCAGCAAATCCTTAACACTCGCAGAGTAGCTCTTTTAAAATGATTAATCTCAGAGTTGTACAGATTGTACAGAGATTAATAAAAATGAAGGGTTTACAGATGAGAATGTGTGATGAAAAACAGAGCAGCTTTAGAAAGTTGTATCAATCTAAGTGGTTATAAAAAAAAAACTCATAAAAGATGACATTCTAATCTGAATATTTTTTTAAAATAATCAAGCTGCAATTTCTCTCTCACACCATTTTTACTTTGTAAAACTGAAATTGCCTGTCTAATGTATAAAGCAGTTACAACTTAATCTGAACAGTTAAGCTTTTGATTATTATTTCATAAACCAAAAAAGGGAAGCTTTAGGGCACACTGAGGAGAGTTAGAAAATTTCAGATGAAACATGAATACACATTGATTCATGAGATTCAGACTTGGAAGAATAAAAAAAGCCAGAAAGCAAGATTACATAAAACAGGCACCACATTAAGCTTCAATTTAATTGTGTTTCAATGCAGGAACAGGAATTTTAGGGTTTAGAAACAGAGCCAAAAATGAGGCAAAGTGAGGGTGTGGGCTAGTCCCGTTGATAACAGAACATAAAGGAAGAGAAATAGAGTTAATTCCCTCTGCTAAAATATTTACCATCCTAGCACCCTGGGAAAAATATGTATGGAGACAGCAAAAATATCCTGATTAGCTATATAGAAGATCCTGTTTCTGCCTGGTTTTTGTCTAATACTATTATAGAGGGTGGAGTATGAAGCTGCATTTTTATCTGTCCTTTCCAAGGCACAGGAATATTAAAAAACATGATTTCACAGATTTGAATCCTTCTGCCATCCTCAATGAGAGAATCAGCTGGTTGATGAGAGGAAGTCTCTAGATTTTCAGGGGACCTTTGTGTTTCTGACTTCAATAGTCCATCTTTGATTTGGGATTTTTTACCATTGACCGGAGTGGAATCAGGATTTCACCAAACCCTTCTCTTCAAAATGAGACCGTCAGCTATCAGTGGGAAAGGATAAATTCCCTATTAGAGACAGAAGATTATTGCCCATTTCCATCTCATCTTGATTGCAGAACTGAACCCAAGTAGGAAGTTTTGCACCTCCGAATTTTACTAATAAAACCATGAAATCTAAACAGAAAAACCTTTACAAACCACTCCTAAACAAGAAAGGTTTTCACTGCCTTGTTTTAGGTGTTTTAATAGTGTTCTACAGAGATCATACCTAATATTCCTTATAGTGAGCCTGGGAAAACAGCAATAAATACCAATTTCCATGGAACATGCTGAGTGTTTAACATCCAAGCAAAACCAAAAGGGGAAAACCAAAATGTTATCTGGTTCTATGCCCGATTTCAGATGACTGTCAGAAATATGGATCAAAGCTTTTTACTCGAGCAGCTGAAGAGACAATTACATTGAGTCTTGCTGTTGGGAATGTAGCTCCACTTCTTGTCTACCACACTGTATCATTTCCTGCTTGGTATCAGTTATTTCTGTGCCACTTTTACACTTAACTCATCAAAATATAAAGGAGGGTTTTATGGTCCTGAGATCTACCTCTAGAACCGCTATGGAAGGAAGCAATGTTTTTCATATTGGACAAATGAAAAGGCAACACAAAAATATGAAGGACAGAAACCGATGGCAAAAGTGTCCACTAATGTGGAACATGGATTTTGACATGTCTGGGATTCACTGACTTTCCTGCAACAGAATAAATCTGATCCCAGCAGCTCCAAACAAAATACCACAAAATGAGGAACAAATCATCAGCAAATGGTCTGAGGAGATAAAATCCAGTCCCACAGTGAGGTTCACTGCCTTAACAATGAAGCTTTCCTTTCAGATTCTAGAAGCTGCCAGTTTGTGTGACAGCTCGCAGACAAGCCAGCCCTCCCTCTGGTCCACCTGAAGGTGACAGAGAGGTCCCTGGACAAACAAGCAACACAATTAACAAATACTAGCTCACAAAGCAGTGCTCTTCCCTCACGTGAGTTGTAACAACTAGAGCACAATCAGAGTTCAATCAATCTGAAACTGAGAATCCAAGTGAAAATCTAAAATGTAGATTCAGGCACTTGGACTGTATGGTAGCAGTAATGGGTTGTCTTCTTCTCCAGGGGCAACTCTTGGCAGAGGGAAGCTCACCTTGGGCCATCAGACATCCTTTTGGTTTGCCAGCAAGTAGAAACATCTAGAACTCATGGCTGCAGCCTTTCTCTCTGCTTCCCTGTTAACACTTCTCTCCCCTTCCCCTGCCAGTCCATCACGGTGCTGTACTCTGGCAGAAGACAACATCTCAGTTTGCTTCAGGTGTCTCTCTTCACCCTTCAGCAATGGCTGGCCCGGATCTCTATTCCATACCTTTTGCTGCCTGCCCACCTCTGCCTGTCTCTCAGGCCGTGCCTTCCACAGATTCCTAAGGCTTACACCTACTGACAGCACTCAGAGACCAAACTCCACTGACACATAGAAGCTTCTTGCCCTCAGTTCCAATATTCAATATTAAAATATCCATGAAGGAAAAAGCATTCAGGAAAAACAGTCTTCCATGGTCCTAAAACCACGGGCTGAAGCAGGCTCTGAGCAGATAAAATCATTTAAGAGTTTAGATGCCAGGCTCTTTCTGCTGATGACACACAAAGAGGGCTGTTCATAAGCTTGCAACTCAACGGGAATGATTTTCACAATGACTGAAAAGGACACAGCTTTGGCCACCTGACAGTATCTCTCGCCCAATTTCAAACTTTTCATCTGGGTTGAGGAGATTCTGGAGCTGATCACTCAAATATTGGCAAGACTGTGAAGAGCTAGAACCAGAATGCTCTCAGATAAACTGCCAGGCAGCTTCAGCACAGAAACTGCCAACCAACTCTACCTAAATTGCACTGCAAAAGCTTCATTTCAGTGTGTTAAACTTATGCTGAACATGAACCCAGAAAAGCAAGCTACTGACCTGGTCTGCTGTCAAGTATGAAGTGTATGACCCATAAGTTTTACATAACTGTAGAGTTCTCTAACTATTTGCAGAACTTACTGGCAACGTTTTCTTCCTTCTTATAATGTGCAAAAGTCTCCCTGAAGCCAGGAAGAAGTGCTGGGAAGAACTGAAGGCAAGGAGCTAAACAGGAACTGTCATCATTGGATAGGATCTAGAAGTTCCACATTTCCACAGGAAGATTGACTCCAAAATTCTTAAATTACAACTACAAGATTGAGAAAAGCATCTGAAACACTAAACGCCTGGGAATCACTTATGAACAGTTCATATATTTTAAAGATGTAAATCTTGGGAAGAATACCTTATGTTCATGGCAACTGAGATTGGAGGTACTGTGTATTGTAACTCTCAGCCAGAAAAGACAGATAACTATTTTGGCTCATATTACCAGTGATGAGGCTATGTCTAGCACTGATTTTCCACAGATTCTACAATCTTGGCCTATACCAAAACTTTCAGCTTTGTTTTACCATAGATCATTCATCTTGATTTTTTCCCCTTTTCATGCATCCTAGGTCACATACTTTACACTGCTAACAGTCTGACTCCTGGACAAGTAAGAAACCATTTATTTTGTTCAGTGCTCCTTTAATATTTCTATTGTGACTTTTTTTTTTTCACTGAGTTCCCCAAAGAATAACCTCTTCCTTGCTTTAATAACTTGGACCTCGGTCAAGGTTGATGTGTTTCTCCATTTTGCAGGATATTTTCTTCAGAAGAGACAAAACAGTGTCTAATATTGCAATGACTGATCTTTAAAGGGTACAGTTTAAAGAGGAAATCAAAAAGACTTACGAAAGAAAAGTAGGAAATAGCCTTTAAAAAGAGGGCATCAGCAGCAAAGACAGTGAACTGTACACAACTGTGGGAATTTGGGATCTTCTCTAGTCAGAGGAAAGCTCCTTGACGGATTTCTTCAGGCTCAATTCCCGTTCAGTTCAATACAGATAGTTTACTATGGTGCTATCTTCTGCCTCTAACCTTCAAACACCATTTGTGAATGAGCTACAAGGAGACCCATAATACTGTTTTCCTTTATCGCAGTACAGCACTGTACACAAAGTCCATCTTCAACAAGATTTTCGCATCTATGGACAGCTACATGAAAGCACAGATCTGTGCAGGCTTTTATCAGCCTCTGCTGCTGTTCCCTTGAGACTGCACACGCTTAGACACTGAGAACATCTCAAAGTTGGCAACACCTGCCTTTGGTGGGGGAGTTTTCAGAGCCAATTATCTCCTCAGAGCAGTGAATCATCTGCTCTGAGCAGAGCGGGCAATCTGCGGCTTTCCCTTGGCTAAGATCAAAAGGTGGCTCATGGCTCATGACAGCGACCGCGGACGAACCGAGGTGAGGATGCGGTAGCGCTCCAGACCCCGGGTGCACCGGGGGATCCCCAGCCCTGGCAGAGCCGATGGAGGCACAGAGGGTGTGGAGACGGAGGCAGCGGCACGGGAGCGCTGCCCGCCCTGCAGCGGCCGCCACCCCGGCGGGGCCCCGCGGCGCCTCGGAGCCTTCCTGCCCGCCCGGCCGCAGGAAGCCCCGCGGGGGAGGCGGGCCGGAGCCTCTTCCCGGCAGGTGGGAGGGCGACAATGGCCGGGAGGAAGGAAGCCGGGAGGCGGCCGGGCCGGGACACAGGACGCAGGGCCTGGCGAAGGCAGGGAAAGGGAAGAGGGATGGTAGGAAGGGGCGACAGCTCAAGGAGGAGAGCGCGAAGAGGCCACGGCTGCCCCTCCGGGAGGGGCCCAGGCACCGGGAGCGGGAACAGCCCAGCCCAGCCCTGCCCTGCCCGGTGCCACCGGAGCCCCCGACACACCCAGCGCTGGGCTCCGTGGGCACGGCCAGCCAGCACCCCGGCCCTCCGCCCAGGCTGTGGCAAGGACCATCAAACACAGCAAACTACAGCCAGGTGATGAGCCATTCTCAGGACCGGACAGTATTTTTTCGTGCAAGTGACCAGATTCTAGTGATAAAATCCAAGATAAAGTTAGCTCAGTAATGTAGCTAAGCTAGGGCAACAAGTTAGAAGAGAACAAAGCTCCTTACCCTTTCAGTGTGGATCCCAAGTTCATTTGGTTCCATGTCATGCATTCAAGCTGTGAGGTCATTTGGTATAAATTGTCACTGTTGTGAAAAGACGTAGAGTTAGAACTAAAATTACAGCTATCAAGTAAAATCCAAAACATCAGAATATCAACAATTTCTTTGTTATTTGTTTTATATATATAACAGTAGAAATTGAATTTATTTTATATAATCCCTTTTGAATTTTAAAATAAAAGGAAATAAAATAAAAGAAAATCTGTGGATCGAAAATTCACTTTGACTCTGAAAGCCTGATGATTTGTAAAGACCTGAAAATGGAAACATAAAACTTTTTCCTTCCCGAAAATGAATATCCGATATTGACACATCAAAATGAATGAAACGAATATAAGCAGCCCGGCGGGGTAACGCAAAGGATTATTTGTTTTAAAAAGTCAAATCTGTTAACTGTTTTAAGCAGGAGTGTGAGAGACCACGTGGGTAATGGAGTGAAACAACTATCGTGACTCGTGATGGATGTTGCTACATAGAGGGGCTTGACAAGCAGGAGAAAAATGGAGTGGCTGAGCGATAAACGAAGNAACCGACGCTCCCCGCGGGAGCAGCCTCTTCCCCCGCCGGTACACACCGAAGGCAGCCCGGCGGCGGCTGCAGCCGCGGCTTCCCCGGCTCCGCTCGGAGCGGCAAACCCGGGCAGCGCGGCCGCGGTGAGGGGCGGCGGGAGGCGGGCACGGAGCCCCGCGGAGCCCCGGGAGCGCTCTCCCGGCAGGGCAGGTCCCCACGGGGCCGAGGAGGCTCCCCGCCCCCGGCTCTCCCCGCAGCGCAGCTCCCGCCGCCCCGGCGAGCGCGGGGGGGGCGCGGCGGGAGCCCCCGGCCGTTCAGGCGGGCGGTGTGATTGATGCCGGGGAACCGCCGCTCACAATAAACGCAAGTCTCCCCGCTGATTAATTACACCTAAATTAGCTGGATTTACGCCGTGAATTTTTATCATTTTGTTATTAGAAGAGGGTATTTTTTTTCTTTTTTTTTTTTTTTACTTCGTGGCAGGTAGAAGAGACCTAAAAAAAGCCAGATTCCAGTGGGAAGCTTTTGCATATAAAAACCAATCAAGTGACTTCAATCTCGAAGTATGCGTAATATCATTTGTCAGTATCACTGGACAATATTATTCATTAGTGTGTCTGAAGTGCTATTATGCTACTACAATGTCCTACATATCAGCTCAGGAATTGTTAAACTCTCCTGCAGTTTCCCCATTTGCAATAGCAGTCCGTGCTGGTCTGTGCCAACTACGTTTTGCAATTCCACGAATTCTTCCTGTAATGCTGCTGTAATTAATTCCGCCAGGACCCTGATTTTTATTAGAAGTGCCCGCCCGATGCATTTACAGCAGGAGATTTCCCTTTAACTTTCTTTCGCTTGACAGTTCATTTATAAGAGCCTCCCCCACAATATCCACTTTTTCCCCTCCTTTGCTTTTTCATAAAGCAATACACTTATTCATCTTGTCACAGCCCGCAGCCACTGTATTCCCTGCGGCCCTTGGGTGACAGTGTCCAAGACAAGGCGCCCCGGGAGCAGCGCGGTGCCCGCGCCCCGGCGCCGCCGCCGCTCTCCGGGTGCCCGCCCGGCCACAGCTCCCGCTGCGCTCCCCGCGGTCCGGCCGCGCCCCGCTCCCGGCTCTGCAACGCCGGCCGCGGCTCAACAGCGGAGCCCGAGCTGGCTTCAGCCTCCGAAGGGAGCCCCGAGCGGCTTTCGGGCAGGCTGGGCGTCGTGGAAAGCGCTGGGAGAGGGCTGGGAGCGCAGCTCCGCTACTTGCGCTAAACCCCGCTCCGCCCCGTTTGGTGTCTCCTGAGCGGGGCGCCCCAGGAGAGACCCTCAGCCCTCGCCGCCCCTTGTCCTGCTGCTGCGGGGCGCTGGAGCCGGGGAATGACTGCGGGGGGAGCAGGTGTCCGGCCTCGGACCCCGCACCAGCCCGGGCCGCCCCCCGGCTCCAAAGCCGAGCGGGGCCGCGCTTCGGACTCTCGGCACGCCCCGGGTGGGCCATACCCGGGCACCGGGGTGCGGCTACGGAGCGGCACCCGCACCCGCTCCCGGTGGGGTCTGTGCGATCTGCGCGGCCGGCAGCGGTCAAGGGGAGAAATTTCTTTTCTATGCTGAGCCACGGGGCTGCGAGGTTTTCTTCTCGAAAAAGCCGGGATTGCCGGGGCTTTGGCTAAATCGGCCCTGGGCGGGAGGCAGGTGGGCACCGCCGGGCTTCGCGCCCCTTAAGCCCGGAGATAAGAATGGTCCCGCCGTCCGCCGCTTGTCCGGGGGCCACCGGGCGCGGGATCGGATTGAACATCTCGCATCTGACATGTGACAGAGAACAGGACGTGCCTAACGCCATTTACGCCTCGCCATGGTTTATTATTGACAGTACCGTGAGATGATCTCATGGAATCAACAGCTCCGCTCAGAATCTCGGCTTTGGATGGGGTTTGAATGAGGAGGAGGAAAGCGAGGTCTCCAGGGATATGCCTGCACTGATTCCAATCTGAATCCTTGGCCCTTCGAGCGGCCACAAAGAAGACACTAAAAATAACTTATTTTCATTACAAAGATGCTTTTAAAGAGAAACGAGAGGAAGGGGGGGAAACATTTCTACAACGGGGATTAATGTAAGTTGGAGTGGAATAAAAGGAAGTCAACGCTGTGCAAAAAGGGAACTTAAAAGGAAACCAGTAGTAGATCATATAGAGTTTGTTTTGGCCTGCACTGCAGTATTACCGAGTTCTTGACCTCTGCACAGAAAGAGCTATAATCTGAACCGAGACTCCTCCGCTTCTAAAGTCTTTGCAAGTGTGACTCACAGTAAATTTTCAACATCGAGCATGTTTACTACCTCAAACAGCGCGAGGTAGAAAAGTTCACATCACCATTTTAATGGACCCACAAACGCACGCTTGCGATCTGCGCGGGTTTGTCACTCGTGTCCAGCTACCAGCCACAGGCGCGGGGCTCCTCGACAGCGCAGCGGACCGCGCTATAAACAGAGAGCAAGTAGTGGCCGAGGCGAGAGATTTCAGAGATAGTTTTGCTTCCAGCCTAAGAATTACGACCTCTCAACCATTTCTTTCTTCCCGGCTTTGCCTCGGTACGGGAGAGACGGCGAGCCGCAGGCGATCCTCTTGAGCCCCCAGTGCCTCCGCACTGCAGGCGGGCTGGAAGCAGCCGGGCCGGGAGCTGTCCTGGCGGACGGATCCTCCTGCCCACGCCCGCTCGCTACCCGGCCCGGCTCCCCGCAGGCCAGGCTGGGGCCGCACCCCGCGGAGAGCGGGGGAGCCGGGAGGGTCCCTCGCACCCAGCTGGAGAGATGGAAGGGGAAGTGAGAGCATCAGGTGGAGGTGACTCCCTCTGCATCCTTTCCCTCTGCTCTCTCGTTCCACCTCCCCGCGCTGAAGCATCACCCCTCGGGTCCTGTTGGACGCGGCGGATCCGGGACGGGGGTAACGGAGGGATGGCCGACCCTGCAAGGCGCTGCAAGGCGGAGCAGACCCGCAGCCTCGGCTGGGGTGAGTGGGCGAGGGACGACAGTCCAGCGCTGCTCGGGCGGCCCGGGAGTCGCAGAGAGGAGGCGGTGCAGGGAAACGCCGGCCGCCGCATCCCGCCGGGGACAGAGGCAACAACACCTCCCATTCCCGACCTCGTCCCTTCCACCACATGCCCCACTCCACTGCGAAAGGCGAACGGGAGCGCTTGCTGTCCCTGGCCAGTGGCAGGAACGGCAAATCCCCCATTCCGGACCGAGCACCATCCCCTGAGCCCTCCCTGCGCACTCCGCGCAACGGGAGCCAAGCGCGCAGGGAGGCGCGCAGCGGGCTTGAGCAGGATCGCCAGCCCCGGCACTCGGATGCGGCGACCGAATGATTGCAAAGCAGAGCTGTCGAACTTGACCTGAACTGCGAAAACCAAAAGAAATCTTCGAGAAGGAAGTGCGGAATAAATACGGGCTTGAAAAAAAAAAATAATCACGATTTTGCCAAATCAAGATAAATATGGATACGGACAGTGAAGTCGTTTTCAGGGCGTTGGCGATGTGGCAAACGAGTCCCGCCCGTTTCTGTACCGCAACGACTCACCACACTTTCTTGACCACACTTTCCAGGCGGTTTTGAACGTGTTCGGTAGGGGTCAAGGAGAGGCCGCACCGAGTTCAGCCACCTGTGCGGGCCTCGATGCGGGAGCAGGCTTTGCACAGCTGGGGCTGCCCTCGGCGGGGAACAAGCTCTGCCTCACTTACACCCCCACACATCAGTATTGGCTCCTGTGAGGTTTAAAGGCTTAAATCCTTATCTTACTGGAGTAAGCCGTAAACCTCCCAGGGAGCAGGGCAGGATGGAGGCTGAGGTCGGGAGGAAATCGGTCCCTGCCCCGCAGCGCTGCCCACTCGCGCCGGGTGCGGGTCGCGAAGCGCTGGGCGGGAGGTGGCCGCGTTAGGGCGGTGACCTCTGTGCTCACTCCCCTGCCTCGTGGAGGCACATGGAAGATAGAGCTCTCGACACTATCAGCATTCTCCTATCGGAATCACACCTCCAGGTGCTGCCGCTTCCAGGAGCGGGGCGAGGGCGAGCCCCGGGGTCCGGGGGGACTGGGGAAGGCGGCGGCTGCCCGCGGCTGCCCTCCCCAAGCCTCCTCCAAACCGTATTTATAGATTTCCCTGCGCGGCGAGCAATCTCTGTCACTTCGGCGCAGGAGTTCGCCCCGCCAATTCTTCTGCAAGCTAATCTCTCTGGATAGGCTTCTTTCCTTCCTTCATTACCTCATTCCCTCCTTCCCTTGACGTCAACTCACGTTCATTAGCGGAGTGGCTTCTGGAAGTGACAGAATTTTGTTGTTTCACGTCCAGTGTCGATTAATCTGAGATGATATAACCGGCCTACAAGAGGAGCCGCTCGCGGCTTCCGTCGCAGAGGCACATTGTTTTGTGTGCGAGAGTTACTTAGCAACTCCGAGATACGGGACTGGCTCCAAGTTCACAAAAAGTTGAAGAATAAATTTTGGGGAACTTTTTTTACTCACTAAACACATTGTAAAACTCCAACGCCCAGCCCCCATGTCAGACCGGAAAAAAAACCCGGGAAGCCGCGCTTGCCACGGGCCCGTCTGCTGGCAAAGGGATTTCGTTGCTTACAGCAAAGCTCCAGACGCACCTTTCTCCCAGCGAGGAAATCCGATAGGTTTATTGCCCCGATTTCAATAAAAAACCTCCCGGCAGGCCAGTTCCCATCACTCCTGGGAGCCATCGGAACGGCTCTTGGCCTGCAAGACGAAGCCTTTGGACGGAGCTGAGTTTTAATTGCCTGTACCACGCTCTGCCCATCGCTGCTGCTCACCAGCCAGCACTCCCACATCTTCCCGGCCTCGGGGAAGAGCTCCGCGGCTGCGGGGACTCCCAGAGCCGGGACCGGCGAGGAGGTGCGGGGCCCTGCAGCCCGGGGCTCAGCAGGGCTGCCCCAAGCCCTTCCCGCCGCTGCGGTTAAGGGCAAACCCCAAATTCGTTGCACCCGCGGGCTACGGGACAGGCGCAAGGCAGCCCGGCTCCCTTTGCCCAGAGGCACCTGCTGCCGGAGCGCGGCTCCCCGAGCCCGCCGCGCCGTGCCCGGCCCCGCCGGGGTGCTCTGCCAGAGCCGAGCGGTGCCGCCGCCCCCGCCAACCCCGGCTCGGGAGGGCGAGCCGGCCCGGGAAACCTCCGAGACACAGCGGAACCCGCGACGGAAGGCACGGCGTCTTTTTTTCGTTTTGTGGGGTTTTGGGATGTTGTTTTGTTTGGGGTTTTTTTGGTTGGTTTCTTTGCTTTTGTTGGGGTTTTATTTGTTTGTTTGGGGAGGGTTGGAGTGGTTTTGCCTTGATATGGTTTGGTTTTTACGCGTGAATCTTTTTTT
>VZTE01001942.1:857739-941165 GCA_013397775.1 Eulacestoma nigropectus
CTGACCCCGCGTTCAACCCGGGGGGCGGCCCCGCTCCGCCTCCCGCACCTGCGGGGCCCCGGGGCCGCCGCCGTGCCCAGCCGCCCCCGGGCGGTGCCCGCTGCAGCGCCGAGGCTGCGAGCGGGGCTGCGGCCAGCAGCGAGGTACCACGCGGGCTCCGGGAGATTTATTAGCGTGCTGCTAGGACGAGGTTCGGTATAAATCACCGAGCTGTATAGGGCCATAAAGCATCCCTGTGTATCCCGCCCTCGCCGGGGTTCTGGTGAATAGGAGTTCATGGAAAGCTGGGTATCAGTAACATCTTTCAGATCTGGGGTATGTGACGTTTTTAAAGTCTTAGATATACAATGGGATATACCTATGGAGCAGCTAAAACTATTACAAAGAATTTTTATAGGTATTTGGTACTTACATACAAAAGAAATTTTGGGGGAAAGAGCTCTTAGGTAATATGCTCAGTTCTTGGCATTTCTGCTAATGGCTTCGAAAGCAATAAAATTATTATTTTGGCAGGAGAAAATGAAAATACTCTAAAATGTTGTACATTATAAACGGGTGTATGGTAACCGAGATCTAAGGAATTAATTTCTCCCAGGTCACAAAATGCAGATCCCACTGTAAAGGTACACTGAACTCTAAATGTAATAATGCAGAAACACTTCAGTAACAATACCTGGCATGGACACCAATCCAAAGAATTCTTTGAGCCACCTGACACCATCTTGGAATATGGGTACACACTGGAAATGTAAACCAAACATTTCTGCATTCAAAAGAAAGGCTTCAGCTGCAGTGGACACACCCTGCGGTATCCCTGGTACCTCATGAGTAAGGAAAGGCACCCACAGCCTCAGGTCTCACTAACTCTTGGGTATTACAGGACAGGGACAGAAGATGAATTGTCCTTTACCAGTTTTTTCAGCAGACTGGCCATAGCATATTTGCCGAAACATTAACCATCCATGCCTTTTATGTATCAACTTAATTCTTTAACAAACACATTTTAACAACACAAGCAAAGTCCAAATCTTCCTTTGTTCTTGCAAAGCCCTTTTGCAGCCCTGTGCATAGATCCACTGTTCACCAGTTGTCCTCAGTGGGAAACAAGAGGGCTTCAGTAGCTGGTCTGCCTTAGCTGAGGATTTAAATCCCTTTTCACTGAGTTTTGTTCTCATTCTACGCACCTTAGAGTAATTCATCCATGTAAACCCTTGACTAAAAGTGCTGTTGAGCAAGCGTGGTCCCACTGAAATCAGTGCCTGAGGATGTCAGTGCACCAGGACTTGTACCACGCAATGGGGAAGGCCAAGCACGTCCTCTGCCTGAGGATGTTTGGTGAGCATAGAAGACAAGCAGTGGGGGCAATGTGCCCAATGCCTAAAGCAGAAGAAAAACAAAAGCTTCTTGGTTCTGTTCAACACCTTCTGCACACCCCAGAGGAATGGAAGAGGTGACAGCAGTTTTGCCAGAAAAATGGGGGACTCCAGTAGTATTTGTGGAGTGCTTGGAGACCTTGGGTAAGCAAAGGCAGATGGTTGCATTTTGCAGCACGGCTCCGTGTGACGTGTCAGTGCTGTGACCTGTGAGGGGGTGGCAGGGCTGGAGCTGGAGAGCTGTTGCAACACGGAGAGTCCCTCCTCCCAGCCCCAGCAGCACAGCACAGCCAACACCCACGGCTCCTTCGCAGCCTGGGCAGACATTCTACTGCCCCCAGCCCCCCAGCACAGCCCTTTGGCTTCCTTAGAAACTGAGGAAACCCAGTCCTTCACAACCACAGCTACATGAAGATGTGTGTGTCTCTTCTCTCTCTGGGCTGCACATACTGATACGGGTGGATTGTAGCAATACACACAAGGTGGAGAAGCTCATTTTACTGATCTACATGGCTGGAAGCAACAGGCAGCAAAAACGTACCCCCAGCTGAAACAAGAGGTTTCCCAGTTCTTAATTCCGAGGTTTCCCACTCAATGTGGCTTTTGGTCAAACCCGAAGCTTTACAGGCAGTCTCTCCCTTGTGTGGGTATGGGACATCTGATCTGGACACGAGTGTGAAAGGCCATCTGAAAAGTCCATGGCTTTAGGGCATCAGCCCAAGAGAGATCTGCTGCAAGCAGGGACAGAAGCCACAGAATCAAGTGCAGTTCAGATGGGCTGCAGCTGTCACTGTTTTCACATTTGTGACTGTCACTGTCCAGCTGCGGCCTCTGCTGACCCCACTGCCACTGTCCCACAAAGCTCATGCTGAGATGAGCTACGCAGGGACAGAGAGACAAAGCTTGCAGGAAGAGGTGGGGAAAAAAAGGAGAGGAGGGAGGGAACTCATGCGTTGAACTTGCCTTAGAAGTCAAATTTCTTCTTCATAAGATGCAGGACATTCCTTTCCCTTCAGATTTTATGTACATTTGATTGCACTAAATTCATCTGAGTATTGCTATGACACAGGAATTAAAAGCACTGAGAGTTCGCTGTAGCTGTTGAGTCATGGGCACAGACTGATCAAATCTACCGCTTGTTTTTCTTCCTATTACATGAAAGCAGAGTTCAATAAAGTTCAGATAGGAACTAAGACCTACTTTGTGATGTCTTGACAAACCCTTCCTGATATATTTATCACATATTAGTCAGAAAGAAAGAAGCACAAAGGAACCCTGTCAACTCGTTATTTATGTTTTTTAAATGAAATAGTGAAAGGAATGAGCATGTAAGTGTGATTCCTTTCTCTAGATTGCAGTATCATAGATTAATAGCTCTATGAACAGATTTGCAAGTAGCACCATCATGCTAGTCAAGATATTAAAAAAGTTTATGAGCAGTTGCTTAGGAAAAACAAGATAAAGCCTATGGAAATCTGATACTGGTCAATGGTGCATTTATTCAAAACATAATACTCACTTCAAGTCCCCATAAATCCTTTGCAAATGAAACTTCCATTGTGATCACTGTTCCAGATCTAAATGATTTATTTTTTTTTCCTTTGGTAGACATTAGATATATCTCAGAACGTAGAAGTTATATACCTACTGATATGGAGTTAGTCATGCACCCATGAGATAATAAATACTAAATTCAAATAAGAAATTTCAAAGAAGGACTATCTTCACAAGAAATTTTTTAAAAATGTATTTGTAGATTAACTTGCATGAAAAATCTCATATTTCTGTGTGATTTGTTTCAAAATTCAGGGCTTCCACAGTTCCAAACTGTGAAAGTTCTTGTGAGCAAAGAAGACATTGGATTGTGTGCAGTTTCAAAATTGAGTTCTTAGCAATATTTAGAATCAAAGAATGCTTTGGGTTGGAAATGGCTACAAAGATAATCTCGTTCCAACCCCCGTGATGTGGGCAGGGACACCTTCCACTACATCAGATTACTCCAAGCCCCATCCAATCGGACCTTGAACACTTCCTGGAATGGGGCATCCACAGCTTCTCTGGGCAGCCTGTGCCAGAGCCTCACCACCCTGTCAGTAAAGAATTTCCTCCTAATATCCAATCTAACCCTGCCCTCTGTCAGTGTGTAGCCATTCCCCTGTGTCCTGCTTTTCCAGCCCTTATAAAAAGTCCCTCTCCAGTTCTGTTGCAGCCCCTTTAGGTACTGGAAGGCTGCTGGAAGGTCCCCCCAGAGCCTTCTCTTCTCCAGGCTGAACAACTCCTGTTCTCAGCCTGTCTTCATAGGAGAGGTGCTCCAGTCCTCTGAGCATCTTTGTGGCCTCCTCTGGACTCAATCCAGCAGGTCTGTACCCCTTTTTTTGTTGGGCACCCCAGAGTTGGATGCAGTGCTCCAGGTGGAATCTCACCAGAACAGAGGGGAAGGATCCCCTTCCTTGACCTGCTGCCCACGGTGCTCTGGATGCAGCCCAGGGTACGTTTGGCCTTCTGGGCTGTGAGTGCACATTCCAGGTCCTGTTCAGCTTCTGGTCAACCACCACCCCCAAGTCCTTCTCCTCAGGGCTGTTCTCAATCCATTCTCTGCCCAGCCTGTGTTTGTGCTGGGAATTGCCCCAACCCAGGTGCAGGACCTTGCTCTTGGCCCTGCTGAACTCCACGAGGTTCTCCCGAGCCTCTCCAACCTGTCAGTGTCCCTCTGGATGGCATCCCTTCCCTCCAGCGTGCCAACTGCAGCACACAGCTTGGTGTTTTTAGCCAACTCGCTGAGGGTGCCCTCCATCTCACTGTCCATGTCACTGACAGAGATCCAATGCACTGATCCCAATTTATCTCAGTTTCACCCTCAGCAGCAGCAGCCTGTGCAATTTCCATGTGCTTTTGAGGAAATGAGTCCTATTGCTCTGAGAAGCTGCCTGGAAACAAGGAATGTACTGAAAGGCCAAGCAGAAGAGACCCACCAGGAAAGCAGCCTGTCAACCCATTTTTCTGACTTCATGATCTGAGCTCCCCTGTTTATAGAAGACCTGTGGTCTTCCCTGCCTCTGAGTTTTTGAATGCTTCTTTCCTAAATGCTCAAACCCAAACGGACTCTCAGTTACAAACTTACTCTCAGAACCTTTGGGCAGAAGTCAAAATAAGTTCAGCAAATTGGTTAGATATCAGCTAAAAACACACTTAATTTTTCATCCGATAAACTTCTCTCAGAGGAACTACTGGAGTCAGCTTTAGCCAGACACCAGATCTATAATGAAATAATTCTATGGTTGGGTAACATGAACACCCTGTAACAGCTACATCTGCTTTATCATGGAATGAAAGTTCTTGAATAAGTTGGATAAGTTCTCTGGCCAAATAAGGATTTCAGAGTATTTAACACTTGCAACATGCTCTACTCCAACACTGTGTATCAGTAATATCAACCCAGATACTGTAAAGGGTTGGGCTCAGAGTTACGAGGACATACACAAAGGCATTTGCAATTGCCACCTAATGCATCTTCAGAGATTGTGTCACTTTGGACAGCTCAATCCAACCTTGCAGTCTCCTGCCCTTAGCATCAAACAACCAGGATCAACCCCACAACCTCAGAGGAGGTAGATTTGCATGCACAAGCTCAGAGGAGGTAGATTTTCTTGAAGATCTGTAATATTATTTAGCAAGCCTAACTAAAAGAGAAGCCAGAGGCCAGCCAGCACACAAGAGATGCTCTGGGCTGCCCAGCAAATCCGAAGGATCCAAGGAACCTCAAGCACAGTTGAAAGAGGGAAGCACTATCCACTCCTGGATGCCACGTTATTAGGTGACTAAGAGCTGTGCATTGTGAGGCTCTGAACAGTCTTGTACAACTTTTCCCAAATCACAGAAGTCCCCTGGGAAACCCCAGTAATCAAACAAGATCTCGCGGTCAGGAAGCTTTTCTTCATCCAGCCGATTTTATTTCCCCTTCATCATCCCATCTATTACTCATTACATCCTCCTGCCAAACTCGACATAATTCTTCTGTCTCTCTCTCGTGCTTCCATGTCTCAGTTACATATAGACCATTATATTCTTTCATACAAGCTTTTCCTACCTCTTATTCAGGCTGCACATATTTAGTCCTTTCCGTTTTTCCCGCTGTCCTCCTAACAGCACCTCTGTCTACTCTGCTGAATAGAAGCACTCCAAATTGAACAGATATTCTACAAACAATTCTATTTGGCAGTCTCTAAATGCAGAGGCATGCAAACCAATGATTAAATCACCTTGAACAACTGAGTGAGAGTTCAAAGCCATAAAATTGTCAAATCGGGACAGGGAACTTTGGATGACACTGAAAGATCAACTTCACAGGAAGCCCTCAAGTAATGATGTATTAAAAAAAAGCCCAAGTTTGCTTTATGGTCCGTATCTCAAGGAATGTGTTGTTAGGTACATATCTGCAGTGATTTTTATGCACAAAATATTTTAGAAGTCTTCTGCCACCGTGACATCAGGCAGATACTGGTAAGTGTATATTACCCTCATGGTCTTATAATGTCTTCTTGAGCTACAACATAATTATTGCTCCAAGATATATACTGAAGCTCATGTAAAGGCAAATTTTTACTCAATTAAATCACTTATTGTTGAGCAACTCATGCTTAAGACATTAGAACATCACTGTGTTACACAGTTACAACAATTTACTCCTATCATCATATCCTGCTCAAAGATACAGCTTCCACAGCTTTCCCTGCTAGAAACTGCTAGAATGTGGGTTTTATCCATATACAGGGCAAGGTCATTCCACAAACCAGAGCATTTTGCATCCACATAACTTACAATTTTATAAGCTTAGTTTGAAAGACTTCAAGTTTAGTCATCTGAAGATGATGAATATGGTAATTTATCTCTTTGAAACCTGGGAGCACTATAGATTTGGAACTAGGTTTACACCCAGTTAGCAAGTACAATTATCTAGACACCCATTTTTGCTAAACTTAATGAGCTTTACAATGAGACATGGATAATGGGCTGTGTTTGTATAAGGTCCATCTGGGATCACTGAAAGTTTCACCATGCCTGGGAGAAGGGTGATGGCTGCAGAAATAAGACAGCTACTACATGACCTGTGGGAGCTCTCAACATCTGAGCAAGAAACATCTAGGCATCTTTCAAAATGAAAAGGGCAACTGGCAGATTTAAAGGATCACGGATACCCAACAGGAGGAGACATTCCAGTGCAGCACCTGCATCTACCTGCTAAGCCTGGAGCTCTGTGGAGCACGAATGGCACATAAGGTGCATTTCCCTAGCCAAGCCCAAATATTTTTATTAGAATTACATTTTTGCAGGATGGTTTCTGTCTTTCCATAAAGCTACTCTTTCCCTCTCTCTTCAACTTCTGTGCTTGTTCTCCCCCCTGTCGAATGCATTCTTGTTATAAAAAACAGGGATGCACACCATTCCAGTCTTTCCTAGGTAACTGAAAGGAGCTACACAGCACAGAACATCCGTTGATCATTTTTATTCCAAAGACACAAGGTGGTCTGATTCCCTGGCATGCATTTACCAGGAAAAAAGGGGGTGAAGACGGTCTTAGCCCTCCTGTCCTCACCATGGGCTGCTGCAGCACATGGCTCTGCCTCACCTCCTGCAGGACTCTTGGCTGTTCTCTGACTTCTTCCACTGTGAACTGGGGTCAAGTTCTCTCCTGACTGCGGCCAAAAGAAAAATAGATGGCACAAGGTATGCAAGGTATCAGGCCCATGACCGCTGACAAATCTCTAAGTACTTCTGTGGATTATGTTGGAAGGATATTCCTGGAGATACTGTTCGTGTTTATAAAGTCTTCTGGGGTGAACATTGCTCAATGGAAAAGCAGCACAGAAATTTAACAAAAGCTACGCTGCAAAACGCAAAAAAGTAATTCTCCCACAGGAACGGAAAGGCATTTCATACATGTCCAAAGAGACATTAAAAATAATTATGTGGAAGAGTAATAGCTCCCTTGGTTGTTTTAATATATTTTTGTCTACAAACAAGAAACGTTCTCTAAACTGCTGCCTTGGCTTGGCTTGAAAGGTCTCTCAAACAAAAGCCCTTCAAGTGACCCTTAGATTATTAAAGCTTAGTAACAATGAATGTGGATCTCAGTTCAAACAAAGACTGTAAAAATAAAAAGACAGCAGTTTTGGTCTTGGAAATGAGTGTGCCTCACTAAACTGGAAACATATAGAACGTATTTTTGATCAATAGTCATCCCTCCGCTGAACAAACTCGAAACATTTTGTCTAAAGATTTCAACACTGGATTTCTCTTAAACAGTAACTGCAAATAGTCTCACTTCTAGTGCAAATGGAAAGGTTGGATTCCATGTCTGAATTTAAACTTCCCAGAACTCATTCAGAGAGCACTTGAGATCAAAAAGGGATTTTTTTATTCTATTCTTAATGATTTTTTTCCTCCAAAACTTGCTGAAATGTCATTAGGATCATCAGAAATATTTGTGGTGAACAAAAATGCCAGCAATGCCAAATTACAAAGCTTAAACACTCTGATCTGTGTCTCCCATGAGAAAGATACAAAGGTTGAGATGTTCAATGACAGACATTAATGTCAAGTGCTAAAGCAGGAAAAGCAAACACAGGAGTGGGGAGAGATATACAGGCCCCATAGAATATCTTGTTTTGAAAGTCATATGTCATTTAAATGGCCTTTATAACTGAAGAAGTTAATTAAAAATATTTTTTGGTGTAGTTTTCTGACAGAACAAACACAGCTTCCAATTGATACAGTCAGTTTTGCCCTCGTCAACTGGAGGCACAATGTTTATGTATCCCCTTCATTACTGTGAGCACCAATGGCTGTGCACAGCACTCTCTCTATGCATAGGCCAAAAAGGATGTTTCCAGGGGAACAAAATGTCAAAATCATCTCAGTTCCATCTCCTTTGTATCTATCAAACTTGCTCGTGGCCAGCGGAAGAACTGGAGAAGTAGGGATTGCAGCTACAGCTGGGAGAAGGGGACAATCTCCCTAAAGGACAGTGGTCCTCTGTCCAGCCCACCAGGAGCTTACCAGCCCCTCACCAACTGCTCTGGCTTTCCATGTGTGCCCTGGTCTTTATTGTCTCAACACAGATCTTTATTCTGCTCTCACTCCCTTTCCTTCAGAAGCAGCAGCCAAGCTCTCTCCCATCTCTGTGATGAGATTAAAAACCCATCACATTTCTACTGGGAGTTCCATCACATTTTTACTGGGAGCTCCATTTGCTATCATCAGCACAGGGGCATCCAGCAGACACAAGTGTTTAGCCATGACTTAGCCGGGGAGACCAGGACATACTAAAACTCTCTGATGTTTTCATTGTGGAAGTTCACCACCACTGGGAGAAACTGTAGAGCTGAGCAGGTGGATAAAAATGCAACACATTTTACCTAAACCAGAACCCTCTATGCACTAACAAGGGCATGTTATAGATGTGTAGAAATGATTCCATGGCCAAACTTTGTCTCTTCTTTGTCAGAGTCCGGAACAGAAAGTGCAAATGGGCTTGATATTTGTAATAGAGAAAATACAAACAAAACTGTGTGTCCGCTTTAACAGCTTGTAAGCCGTAAGATCACTTCTCTACACGGGGATGCTTAATGACTGGAACTGGATTAGAAACCCTTGCTGACCAAAGCTTTCTATTCAGCCTATTTCTATTCAGAGCAGTAAATTAGCTACCTTTGTGCTATGCCTGATTCCTGCCCAGGGGGTTAGGGAGATGTTTGTTCTGCATAACCATGGCAACAAAGTTGGCAATTAGCACCAAGTTTGGCCATTCCCCTGAGCAGGATTTACCCTGTGAACTTCATTTACCAGACACCAAGCAGCCAGCAGTGTGACAATGATGCATTTAATACAGTCAAGACTGGATTTGAATAGAGCAATAATAAAAGACACTATAACTTACTAATCTACATTTGTATTTCCTTCTGTGTTGCCTCAATAATCATCTCTTTGCTCTTGCATGGCAAAGATTAATGCACTAAAACTCACCTGCAGAACAGAGTGATCACAGTTATCTCGAAGTACAACTTTTTTTAGAACATTTGCATTAAACTAAATCAAATACAGGACAAAAATTAAATATATGTGGAGGAGTAAAATGTTTCTGAATGAGATCTGGAAATGAATACAGATGAAAACACAAAATACAGTTTACTGAATAGATTAATAGTCAATAGTGTCATCACTGATGGTTTCCAAAGCACCGACTTATTTTATGAGAATTCACAACCTTTAAATGCAAGAGTCTTCACTCTGTTCTGTGTTTATACAGTGTTTACAACAGTATGGCACTGGTCTGCCACCAGGGTTCCTAGGTGTTTCACCGGTACAAATAAAAAACAGCAGCAGATAAAAGGTGATTATTAGAAAATATTAATTCTTAACACCTTAGCTTAGCTTCTGGTACTATGAAATTAGGGCCTGGATTTCAACACAATTCTGAGTTACTGATCAATTTTGCCAGTTGCATCCTTTTTATAGTTTGCACAACTCTTCTTAGTCTAAAGCTAGATAGATTATGATAGCATTGATGGCCCTCTGAAGTTATCTTTTTATCATTATTCTCTCTATATTACAGTACAGAGCTCCGTGGTCAGAAAAGAAATCCTGATTATGTTGTGTCTCTGTACTTAATGCCCTGCAGTGCAGTACAAAATGCTGGTCATAATTACAGAATGAGTTAGGAAAAAATAAACATTTGATATGAAATGTGTCTTGTGAACAAGATATGAATTTAAGAGCCATCTTTTTTTTTTTTTTTAATGGGGGTGAGCAATCCATTAACATTGATGGCTGCTATGCTCACAAAGTGGTTAACTAAATACCTTTATCATTAAATGTGACAGGGTAATATGTGCCAAAAGACTCTATCCCGGTATTCATTTGTGTCTGTCCAAACAGAGTGACTGGACATGATGCCTGTTCAAGGAAATGGCAAACTAGGGCTTGTCATTTCTAAAGTTTATTAACGCTTAAGGCGTACTTAGCTGTTTCCTTGTAATTTTTGATCTTCTGTATTAAGTAAAACCTGAAACCATGCTAAGGTGAGGAGAAAAATACCTCTGGACTAATACCACAACCTTTTAAGAAGACAGCAAGTGCTCGAAGACAGGGTGTATTTCTCCCATAAAGACAGCAACATTTGGGTGATGCATCAAATGCAGAGGAAGAGAAGAGGGATATAAAATAAATAGCATCATGACATCAAAAGTTATTTGAAGCCAACATAAACTAGGCAGGACTAGCTGTGCCATGCTTTGCTTGTGAAATATGTAAAGAAATAAATCCACTGCTATTAAAAAAAAATTCATATACTGACAGAAGAGTACTGACACGCGTTCAGTATCATTTCATACACGTATTTAGTTTAATCCCAGCAGTTAACAACTCTTGGAAAACAAAGCAGAAATACTTTATCTTGGTTCAAGCAAAGCATTTGAAGGCAGGTTCCCCTAGGAAATGAGGCTTGTGTGATTGCACTGCCAGTCCATCTGTCTCTCAAATAACTTCTCAACCTCAGACCTGTTTCAGCCAAATTCTGTACAGACATGACATTCCCAGCAAAGCTGAGTGAGCACAAAGTTCAAGGAACTGGCAGCACAATAGAAACAAAGGGACCTACACCAGTGCCCCCACTAGAGAAGCTCTGCCGAGTGAGCTCAGCAGTTCTTCGCAGTTTGCTCCCCCTGGCCAGTTACTCATCAGAGCAAGCTCCAATCCGTGCTACCATTGCCCAGCTGTTATCTAGGGAGAAGTAAGGGAAGTGAAGGTAGCTGGAGGGGAGGGAGTCACAGGGGACACAAAGGGAGCAGGGGTTGAGGGGTGGGCAAAGAGCTGGGAGGCAAAGATTCAAATCCAGGCAGCTAGGATTCATTAGTTCCACTGTCACGGAACAACTTGTTTCTCACTATTACAGTTCAGCCAAGAAACCACTAAAAGGAGTTATTTGCACAGCTCAGTTGATATTGCATTTTCAAAACCTTTATTTGCTGGCATTTCACATCCTGTCTCCACCCGTGGAGGTTTGTGCAGGGAAAAGATTTGATCAATCCTCAGCAAACTGAACCTAACATTTACATGGATGGGGGAAGAAAAAGATGCATAATAACATCACTCTAGAGGTGCAAACATCAGGTTGCTTTAAATATGCCAGAGGAGAACTTGTATCCTTCCAAAGGGGGATATTTTCTGTTTCTTTTCGTCTGCACCATTGTCTCCTACATTTTATTCTGCTTGGGAATAGTAGAAGGTGTGAGTAAGGACAGAGTTTACGAAATGTTCAATTAGTTGGGATTGATTTAACCATTTAGGCTTTTACTTGTGCTTAGAGAAATGTGCTGAACTTTGAAGAAGTTGTTTGATGCCATTTTTTCTAAGTGGGATGTAAACCGATTCTCCTCCTTTTCCTATAAAGGACCCCATAAAAAGTTGTCCTGTGACATACACAAATGGACACCACTAAAGAAATAGCCCAGTTGACAGAAACCATCCCAGAAAGACACATTGTGAGCTATATATCAATTCCTTACTCTGTCAAAAACTGACTAGATGATATAAAAGTACCCAGGTCACTCCAGAATACATAGTCCTACAAGGACAATTTCCTAGTTTTTCCCCTGTGACAAGACCTGTGACACCAGCACAATTATTATGGTACTCTTCATTCCTGAATGTCATCAAGCATGAGTGATATCCAAAATCAGCTTCAGTTTTGCTCCAGGTAGGGCAGAGACCCAGCCATTAACAGGGGCTTGACAAGGGCAGAAGCAGAATTATCACCAGTGAGTTCTAGTGTCTACCAGATCAGTAAAATTAAAATTCCAGCTGTTATTTCTTTAAAAAAAAAATCTCTAAAGGAGTGGTACAAACTCTTGGAAAGTCTCTTCTGCTAACATTTTTTTAAGTGCAAAAATTTAACTCCTCCATGGTTTTCTCCCAATACCAGTAGTGGCTGAGGTTCCCAAAGAGCAGGTTCAATACCCAGGGGAGGGAGAAGTTTGGACCATTTTCCAGTGCCTCGCCAGCTACAGAGTGGGACTAGAAATGCCTGGGGTTAAATTGTTCTGATAAATTTTTACCTCCGAGTGACTGTGTCTGAAGGTATCTCCTACAGCTTGTCCTGAAGACCTGGCCCTGAGTTACCATGTGGCTTCCAGAGGACCTCTGGGGGTTCCTTCTTAATTGCAATTGAGATGTGGGAATAGAAGAGAATAAAAAATACTGGTATGTTCCCTGTTCTCTCTCAGAATAAGTGGCCAAAGCGTATTGCATTGCAGAGAGGAAAAGGGTCTTGACCGTTGAGATCAGGTGTAACATGCAGCACCTTCATAGAGAGAAAAGCAGCAGAATTTGCCCCTGAGCAGTTTTATCACTGGGGTTTCAATGTTCTGCAGAGGTAAGAGGAAAGTTAAGATGCAGGAACCAGAAAGGACCATGCAAACTCACTCATGGAGCTGACCTGGAGGTCTCACAGGGCAGCCAAAAGTCTTTGCTGAAGAGAAGCAGAGTTGTTTCAGGAGTGTGGAGGTGTGCAAAGAGATCCGGGGGAAAGTTAAAGATAGTCGTGGTGGATGGCTGTGCTCACTCTCCTGCCATCATCTCCTGCCCAGAGTATGCCAGGCATATCTCTCTTCTCCAGGTGCCACCCAATGGGTGGTGTAAGGAAAAAAGATAAAAACGTAAGCTCATCATGGTGGGGAGGAATGAACTTTCACACCAGAGAATCCACAGCTGCTTAGTTGGTGGTGAAAGCTGGATGCAATTCTTTCCCTTTGCTGGCCTTCCATCTGAACAGCCACATTCACAGAGCTACAGCTGAACGTGGGAGAGCTGTAGGCCCAGCAAGGCCCAGACCATTTTCTCTTGGCTCCATTCATCTGGCACTTGTGTTCTTAGATTTCTTATAGTCCAGACAAGGACTCTGACAGGGCTAAACAACTCCACAACCAGCAGATAAATTCAGAGCATATCAGTGTCTTGTATGTCAGTGTCTCATACAATGCAGCACTGACTTCCCATATGTTTGAAATAGATACAAGACGAGACACCAGCTATGAAAATGCCCCATGTGAGCTAAAGAATCCCTTGTTTGGGAAACAAGCAGACTTACACAGGGGTGTGCTTCAGCAGCAGACCTACCTCTATGAAGCAGCACCTAGGGCTGCCTGACAGACGATTACAAGGCATTTGAAACATAACTTTTTTCTGCTAAACAAGGCTTGCATGAATCCTAACTCAGAACAGCTCACAACTGAAGTGCATTTAATATTTACTTTTTCTTCATCAGATGACAAGGAGAGGTGGAATTTTGTTGTGCTTCACGAAGAGAATGCTGCCCTGGCTCTCTGCACAGCAATTGTAACCAAAAGTTCCCAAGATCCAAATTGGTTCTGACACAAATCCTTCCATGAATCTGTCACTGGCCTTCAGCACCTTGGTTTTCCTACTGATGCAAAGCAGGATGTGAGTGACAATGCTGGGACCAGCATACAGCAAAGCAGAGATCATCCTGCACCTCTCTGGATCTTCTGTGGTAGCATCAGGTAACTTCCTTAGAAATAAAGCTTTAATTGAACTTGAGTGACTAATATGTTCAAACCAGAAACTTTCCTGTGGGTTTTAAAAATTTAATTATATTCCATCCCCAAATTTTCCTAGAGCTACTCATTGAAAACACACAGCTGCACTGGTGAAGCTGTCAGTGAAAGGAAGCAAGAGGTTTTGGCAGCTGCACAGAGGGGAAGAGGTGAGGCCCTGGACTCATGAGAAGGCGTTGGAGACAGTTTAGGCTTGGAGATCTCTGGAGTCTGATGACATTTTTGGCGATCTGAAGAAAACTCATTTCATCCCCACCCTTTTGTGAATAAGGCAGAGGTGAGTAGGTTACCAGGCATCAGGTCCTGGTCCCAGCTCTTGCAGGGACATATTGTATGACCACAGTCAAATTGTGCTTGGGTCCCTCCTTCATCTGCAGGAAGGAGGACACACACTTTCCATCATGAACATCCAGATCTGAGGCAGTCTGGGAGGAGAACTCTTAGCTCTATGAAACAGATGCACGCGAGCCCAAAAGTGCTTAAGGTACATGCTGATGTTTCCAGCATGGATTTCAGCTCAGGAACATTGCACACACAGTTCTGAGCTAGTGGATCTTCTCAGCAAAGAACATGTTCATCCATGCAAGCCACTCTGAAAGAGCAAAAGAACAGCCTTCCTGGTATTTGTCTTCCTTTGCACACCACAGAAATATATTTTCTCTCTGTCTAAAGCACTGTCTCCTACATTTATGCAGCCCCTATCACTGGAGAGGGAGTCAGCAGCATGGCTCCAAGGCACTGGCACAGAATAAAACAGAAATAATCATTATTTAGGCAATTTATTTCCAACCTATATTTTAGTAATTTAAAATGTAACAGAGAAGAGTAAAACCCCAAAGACATACCAGTATTCTAATGAACACTTGGGACTGTGAAATGCCATAGAGGAAAAATAAATCGCCCCCTTCAGAAAAAGTCTGCCTAAATAAAAAAAGACGTTCCTGTGCAAGAGATGCTAATTCAGTACCGTGGGTAAAAAGTGCTATAAAAGTATTGATTAGTATTGATTTTTACTGCTGTTGTTTGAGCTGCCTACACTAAATATGGTAGAAATATCTCCTTCCCAGCCATGAAGTATGGCAAGACATTTTTAACATAGCAAAGACAGCTTTCAAAGCCTAACTTTTAAGGAGTTCAATACCAAAGTCACAGAGAATTACACCTTCACTGACATTAATATCAGCCTGGCAGAGAATTGCAGTTGATATGAGCATTTTAGTCCTGAACTAGGCTTAATTTTAAATATGTGGACAATGTATATTCATAGAGTTTCCCTTATTCAGAGCTTCTTTCCCACCAATTAACTGCAGTAAAGCCTTACTAATGCCACTTCTGAAGCACTCTGCCTTACACACACCTCACGGATGCTGATGAACTGGTGATATCTAAGGTGCTGTTAATCAGCTTCTTCAGAGGACACGAAAGAAAAGTAGCCCATGTGCACCCTCTGACACTGTGTGAACCCCTCCTACCCATTCTGCAGCACTGGCCTCTCCAGCTCTCCTTGATGTGGTAATGCAAGAGCAGACCAAAATGAAACAGGCAACTCTCGGCAGCGTACATCAATGATGAAACCAAAATAGGTTTATCAAAGAAAAATGTGACTCTGACCCATCCTTGGAACCAAATCAAAGAGTATCTAATGGCAGCAGTAGGTCTCCAAGAAGAAAACAAAGTTAAACTAGTTTAAAATAGATCCAAAGAAGAATATAGGGGGGTTTTTGTTGTGGTCATTGCCAGCCAGATTATGATTGGTTACAAATGTTAAGGGCCCTTGAGTTCTTCATCCATCAAATTGGTCATCACTATGTGCCAAGCAATGACCTCAGTCAAAAGCCATAAATCAGTGCTCAGTTAAAGAACCAAGCCTGCAAGCTCCCTCAAGTATCACTTCTCTCAGCGCTTGTGTGTAGGGAAGGCAGGCTGCCCAAGGTTTGGGATTAGCTGATCTATGTGGAGGAAGACAAAAGAGCTCTCAACTCTGAGTACCAAATTTTGCATTAACAGAAGCTGGCATGGAGCACACTGAATAAATATGACAATAAAAGCCAGAGTGTTTGCTTTGCATGTGAGTTAACAGCTGAAAGATCTGCTTCCTTACAGCGTGGTCCCAGTAAAAGATTTAAAGCAGCATGTAAGAAGTCGTATCCCAATTTGTATCTACTACCCCTCTAATCCTCTAATTGCTAATCCTCTTCAAGGCATCGCCAGCCACCTTGCAGTTACTACACTTTGCAAAGAGTGCCAAAGACATGTGCTGTTCATCAATGTCATTGTAAATTCTCAGAAAGTTCACTCTCCATTCTGAAGCAGAGGAATCTCTAGCTGTGTTCTATTTGGCATCAACACCAATGATGAAGCCTTTTTTTAACTAAGAAAGTTAGTTCATCTTTACATACATAAAACAGGTGTTCAGCTACAAGGCTTTCTACAGTAGGAACTGTATGATCAAAGCGACCTTAAAAAAACCTGTTGTTATAAGGATTTTGAGGATTCAGGAGAATATAGGGGGAGGAGGGAGAAAGGAATATTTCAAACAGTAGAGAATAAGTGTGGTTACATTTTTCACCACTGAGCACTTTACAGCAAACTGTGTTTCCTGTGGTAGGACAGCTTTCATGGAGCCTTTCACCATCTCTCTCTATTCCGGTGATTTCTAGTCTTTTTTTAAATATTTATCTGCTTGTGTTTCCGTATATACATCTATGAGATATATATATTTAAGAGACAATAAGTAACAACATTATCGGTTACAGTAAAAACACACATGGAGGTGCTGTACCATTAAATGCAAATATTTCCAAGGCAGTTTGGAGCTGAAGACCGTGTCTGCATTAATAATACCCTCCAAAAGGTTTTAATCTCACAAGCTTTCTGCACATCCCAAATTAGGCTGTAGCAATTACAGCAGAGGCCACTCATATTATTCATTCAAATTTAAATACAAGAGTCAGTTCTTGCAGGAACAGACTATCTTGGCAATGAAATCTCTCACAGTCCAAAGTAGTACCTTAAATGACAATTCATCAGAATTAGAAGCATTGGCAAAGTAAGTGTTTTGGGCTTTCATACAATCTTATTTTTAAATGCTTTTGGCAGCTAACTCCATCTTTAAAATTCCATTACAATTATGTGGAATTGCCTTCTATGCTGAAAGGACATAAAGCAATGACAATAGATTTACCTCCTTTCTGTTTCCATTTCAAGAACTCCTGAGGAGTAAAACCTGACACAGAGGGGATGAAGCGACTTGGCTTCCGTGGCAGGATTACACAAACCACAGGAGGACAGAACCACTCTACCCACTACAGTCCTCCAGGTCTTGAGATCCTGGCTCCAGGAAAGGGAATTCCAGGGGAATCTTGCCACTGTGCCAAACCTACTCATGACTGCACCCTCCTGTTGCAAAAGGCATTGTGATTGGAAACAACTTTTTATCACAGGCTTTTCTCTGTACACCTGCCCCACCAGCTCTTTTTCAAATTTGCGTGCCTCCTGACATTTAGGAAACTGAGAAGTGCAATCCTGCTGTGTGTGAGAATCACTGCCTGAAGTAATCCAGTGCCCCCAGATTCACAGTGGAGCTGCAGTCAGCAACATGCTGGACATCCACTGGCTGCAAAAAGCCTGGGGTTTGACCAGAGAAGCTCAACAGAGAAAGCAATTTAAAATATACAACTGCCAATGCAACATGGTGTCTTTTTTGGCAGAGAAGATAAAAATAGCAAAGAAACGACAGCTCTATTCTTTTTATGAAAGCCTGGCAGTTTTCCAGTAGAGACTTAAGTACTTTTTGTACTTTGGGGGAAAAGAAAAGGTGATGGGATGTGGTCCAAGACTGGTCATACGAACCTGAGAAATATGGAATAAGAGGCTGGGCTGAAGCAGCCAAAGTGGTACCACCAGCTGCAGCCCCATTAATTAATGCTCTGCGGTATGCAGCTGTAAGAATGACCCTGATAATTGCTGAATACGAGCAGATAACTTTTACAGAACAGCTCTGCTTTTCTTACTGTGGTGTACTTACCCAAGGAGTACCTTGCACATTTTCCCTGTCTCGCAGGGCAGTAAATTAGTTCTAATTGCAAAGGTATGTAGTAAAAGCTGTGCTCAGCCTTCTGCAGCATGTGAAGATTTATTTTACAGTTTTAAGTTTTCTCTGGATGCCTAAAACTGGGGGGAAGGGGACATGAGAGAAAATGCAGATTTTATAGATCTATAAAATTACCTCAGTTTAGACAAATAAGTGTTTCTCCGCAACTCAAACAATGTAACTGAAAGCTACAGTTCTGTGGGGGGCAGCACAGTGCACTAGAATAGAGATTTCTTTTTTTATTTTTTGCAGTTCTTCTTTTAATTTGAAAAGAATGACAACTTTATCTGCTTAAAGGGGAAAATATGACAGTACAGGAAACTATTTTTAACATACCCTAACTCTCATTTTATGAATAATTTTGAAAAAATTTGCCAATAGTGGATATAGAGCAAAATTCTATAGCTCCACTGACTTGTGCAAACAGCAGCAACTGCCTGAATGAGCTACCAGAGTCACTGGCTGCAATCCTCCAGCAGAAAGAGCCTAGGATTTCAGATCCTTGTGCTATGCCTTTAGTCTCTGTGTGGCACTCAGTCATGCTCTAAATCCTCTTTTACAAATATTTTCTTTGTCCTTTGTGTCTCCTATACGTTGCTGTCCCCCTGTCCCTGCTACAGGCAGGCCTCCACACTAAAATCCATCAGGGAACAGCAGCTGCCCATAGCAGCTCCTCACTCCTTCCAGAGCCAGATCCTTTTGGTACTTGTGAACTTTACAAACAGCCTGAGGATTTTATCTCAAAATAAAGCTGTTGGGTTGTTCCAAGGAAAAACGTTTATCTCAGGCTGCAGAATGCAACTTGCACGTCCTGTGCAGAGGCAGGGACACTTCACATGTGTTGCTCTTAGCAGTGAGCTACCTGTTCCTGTCAGGGATCTGACATACAGGGGAAATGCTGTTTTCTTGTTTCTCAGTAAGTGCCAGCGAGGAACTCTTTCCTCTGACCAAACCCCAGCACCTACATGCATGACAACAGATATGTAGTCTTGCAAATGAAATCCACAAACAGAAAGTAGTCACCCAACTCAAGGCCAAACAAAAGATGAAAAGACAGGAGAAGGTTTTTGGACTGGCTGGTTCTTCTGGGAATGCAGCTGTGCATTCCAGCAGGCAGCAAGAATGTGGGTTTTTCCACTTATGCTGATCACAAGCTTTGCTACATTCTAGGCAAAAGCATTCATCCTTTATGTACGTGGTTCAACTAGATATCTTCACAGAATAACACTATCCTACATCAAAGACGGGAAATTAAACAAAGATTCTTTAAAAGGCTTCTAATGTCAGCCAGCATCATAGGGCAGAAAAATTAAGTCACTGTTAGGAACACACATTTCTTTCTCTGGCTGTGCAAGCCTGAATATACTGGGCATATCTGACATGCAACTTGAAGTTGTCTCAGGACTTCTCCTCCCACAGCCAAGTGTAACAGAATCCAGAAGTTTTGCCAAATTTATCACATGCAGCTCTGTTACTCGTAGTTCTTTATACCAATTTAGTATGATCAGTAACGATCAGCCAAAAAGCCTCCTCAAGTCCTTGTGTTACTGTGTATTTTTCTGTCTCTCCCAGGGGTCACAAAGCATTGCCTTTTCTCGTGCCCCCACTTTTGGCTGAAACCTGCTTGTGCCGTGAACCAAGGGATGCCAACAACAAAGGAACAGAGGAACTTCTGATGAAGGCTCCCCCTGAGCTGCTACCAGTAGTGATTGTTAGAGATAAAACTAATCCTATAGCTAATGACTGAACTACTGCAAAAGATCCTTGGAACTCATTCCTACTGTCAAACAGCACACAACTTAAATAGCATCGCTATCTGCCTCAAGTGTGCTGCATTAAAAACAGATCCTCCCCTTACCTTCTGACACAGCATTGTAGAAGAAGAAGCCAAAAACCAAAAAAAAAAAAAAAAAGAACTTTTGTAGTAGCCAGCTTGTAATGACAGGACAAAAATGACTGGTGAGGGGAGAAGAGCCACAAGACAATGTGATCTTCAACGTGTGGTTTGCCGAATTCAAAAGTGAGTTCATCACCATGAAAATGCCCAATCTCCAATGGCGTTTGATTCAATTCTTCATGTTTTCTAACAATGTTCTAATAAGGACACAGGCAAAAATTGTGATGAATGTCCTGAAAGGACCACCATTTACTGATATTTGCTTGAAGCTCTACCTCCCCTCAAAGCAAGTGCCTACCTGCTGCACCAGTAGATGGCCCCTTAGCAGAACACATTTTAAAGTTAGATCTTTGTCACCTCTGAAAAGAAAGAGTGTTTCATCTCTTAAACATCTACAAAAGTCTCTTCATCCTTTTTCTGGCTCTCATTAATTTTAAGGGGAGTTGGAAAAAGCACTAGTAGAGCTTATAAAAATAAAAAACAATGAGAAAGAATGGGATATAAAAACAAAATTCATTGCCTCCAAATCTGCCCCATTCTCTTTTTTACCTTTCAATAATGATTACATATGTCTTCTGCACATTCAAGCATCAGAAAAACATATAAACCATTTTTATGGCATACAGCAAAAATTTATCTACGTATTTCAGCTTAGATCTGCAAGAATACACTTAAATTTTAGAAGTGGAGCGAGAAAACAAAGACAGTTTTATTCCATGCACAGCAATTACTCCAGCTGTCAGCACAAGTCACTTTTACTGCTAAAGCAAAAGTGCGAAGCATCAAGTGGATCCCACAAAAACAATACAAGTTTATTTTAGAAGACCACACCTTCTGTTCTGTAGGCCCTTAAGTTAGGCACAAGTAAGAGCAAATTACCAAGCAGAATTAAAAGGAATGAAAATGCCAGGCGTTCAAGGGAGAAACAAATTTTTTCCTTAGCACTGATGAGAACCAAAGTTAGCACTGAGTTTCAAAAACATTTACAGATCTTCTGCAACTCTCCCACGCTTTGCTGTACAGAGAAATCCTGCTGCTAGGGTAGACAACAGGAGTTCCACTATCAACTTCAGTAAAAGCCAGAACTGTACCCTCTTTTATTATCAAAGCCCACAAACCCAAAATTCAGCCCTTTGTGGTTTGTTTTCAACAACAGAGGGGTGCCAACACTTGCTGAAAGGCAGTGAGTTTTTTAACTAGCTACTGGTTATGCTAAACATTATTCAAACTGTGATCTCTCTCAGTCATGAAGGTATGCATATTGCTAGAAATGTCAAACTGCATGTAATTCAGTATAGAAATGGCAATACTCATTTAATCCTGACAATTCCAGAAGTCTCAATTTCTTTAAAACAAAACACAAAGATAAAATCTAAAATCAAAGTCTAAAGTGGATGGTAAAGGCGTTACTGAAAATTCTCGCCTGGATTCTTTTCCAGGTCACACTGATGTAAATACTGTATATTTCTAAAGTTTCTCTTGGCTTCCTCAGCATTTACACCTGAAAGGGAGTAAATTGTAGAACAACAGTATGAAATCTGTCTGAGCAGTTTAAACAGCACTTGCTGCAAAAATGTAGATTATATGTGTGATGTATAAAACCAGCCGATTATAGAAAGAAAAAACCCTCTAATTAAACTCTTTGTCATCCAAACCCAGGATGAATCCTTACAGCTCATCTCCCATAGAAGCATTGTATGTGAAATGGGGTAATGCATAAACAAAGTGCTTTATCTGGGGTATGACTGGAAGCTGCAGGATTGTAACATCCTTTAAGATAACATTCCAAACCTATCCTTTTAAGTTTTCAGCCAAGAATTTGTTTTTATAATTTCTTAGCTCTTGGCAAAAGGAAACTATACTTCAGACTAAGTTCGCCCTCTCATTCAATGCCACTACCACTCCCCCATTTTTTGCCAAAGAAACAAAACAAGTGTTTTGAAACCCAAAACAACAGGAAACAGGCTATAGCTGCTCTGTCATAGTTTCTTAAACATATTTACCATGAGATATCATAAGGCAGCTCAATAACAACACAAATAATAATATAGTTTTATCTACAACTGGATCTTACCCTGCAGTTCTCACTCGGGTATCCCAGACACCACGAGCTGATCTGGGGGAAGCCAACAATGGTGTGAAAAAGGCCTGGCTCCTACCCTTGGGCAAGAATGCTCAGGATTTAGTACTGCTGTAATTCTGCCACTGCAATATGTCTTGAAAACACAGTACTCCCTCGCCCTCACAAGTAACAGATTTAATCTACTTTTTCACTCCAAGGCTGTGGGCTGTTTTGTCACAGACTGGTGCATGACACAGTTTTAGGAAACCTAAAGGCTTAACTCACTTCTGTCCCCCCAAATCAGCTATAGGCCACTAAGAGCACCTCTTCTTCCTAGCAAACACCCTCACAATATGCACTACATAATGAGGTCATTTATTGAGCATGACCGTTAATAAAACCTCAGAAGGGAGATTTTAGGGAGTGTCTGCTTCCCTCTCTACCAGCTGCAGGGATTTTCCAATTACTTCTTACTGCCATAGCAATGCACTGAGACTCAGCTGTATTTCTCCAGGGAAAAAAAGCCACTGCAGGGTAAATATAAGCTAATGATGAGCAGCTTTGAAGAAATTTCAGTCTAAATTAATTAAAAATAATATCACTCTTAATTGCACTTTGTAGAAGAAAAAATATGTTGCAACAATTTTCCCTAATAGCCACACCTACATCTGACACTAAGTAAATACTATATATCACTAAAGAGGCTGAGTCCTCATTTCACTTTGTTGAGCAATAGCAGAGTGAGAATAAATCACTGTAAAAAACCCGTTTTTTGTTTAATTTCACATTAATTTAAGCACTCACTGTTCACAAAACCGAATCACCTTCACAGAAGTCCTACAAGCTGAACAGAAATGTTCTCAGAAATGTTAAAAAAAAACAAGCAGGGAACTGAACAGAAAATTTTGCAGCAAAGTTTAGGTGTGGGGAGGTAAGCACAGCGCATGTGTGGAAGTGTGTGTGATTGTTTGTGTAAGCCTCATGCTGTTCCTCGTAGTCTCCTGATTGATGAAGCCGAGATCGCGCTCTGCTGAGAGTCAGCATTTGTTCTTTGCAGAAAGAATTGCTGTATTTTTTCTCCTGACTTTGGGATGCTCAGGGGGAAAAAAACCTTCAGTGCAGTAGGGACAACTTTTTTTTTTCCCCACCTTCATCCCTGAAAACCATTTGGAGTTTTAGGAGAGGAAAAAATGCCTTCCTTAAATAAAAAAAAAAAAAAATCCCTCTCAAACAAGGAAAAGGAAAGGAACGTATTACCCACCTGAGACTGAGAGTTACATAGAGTTTTACCTTTATTCCTCCAACAAATGAAAACTGAGACAAAGGGAGCGCTTGTCCCAGAGTGCTTACTCTGGGAGACTCTGAGGCGGCGAGGAGAAACAGAGACAGGTTCATGACCGCCTGCACCCCTCCCCTGCTCCAGTTAATTCAGAGAAGTGTTCGAATTCACAGCCCTCGCTGAGCCCTCCACCACCAGATTTACAGCTTCTGCACATGCTGCTGTAAGAAGCTGTGCTTATAACATCGCTCGTGCTGCCATCCCAGTGTAGGCATGTTTTAAATGCTCCTTTCCCCTGTCAAAAAGCTAGATTCTGGTCTCAGCCTCTGAATTCAAAGGCCTTCCTCAGAGCTCAAGTAATTTCACCTGGTATCAGCAATGATATCAGCAGCTCAGGAATTTAAGCACATCCATTCAAAATCTTGAATCTCTTTAAAAACACTTAATTAATTATGATGTGTTTGTTAAATTTTACATGCCAAAATCAAAAAAAACCCCTACCTTAGAAAAGCCATCCAGCCTAAGTTGGAATTTCCATGGAAAAAAATCATGCAAAGCCTTTTAATGAGAATGTAGAAGGTTAGACAATTTGGATTTAGAAGTACTAAAGGAAAAAGAACTTTACCTTATGTGTGTATCAACAAGTGAACAAAGACTGATGCGTGCAAATAACAATAATCTTCAAAGTGAAGGACTAGAATCAAAGAATAAAATGTTTTTCTTCTGGAACTAGGAATTAGCACAACCAAGGTCAGACAATTTCCTGAAAATAAATGTATTAGTCTTTTTCTGCTGTTTTCCCCCTTGGTTTTTTGATCAGTATTTACTAAAAACTCAAAGTGCTCAGGACTCAAGTGTTTGGTCTACAGCTCAGCACTGGAGAGGCACAGACACAGCATCAGAACACCCTGGGCCAATGACTTCTTTATACTTTATAGCCATTTATAAAAGGATTTTTAAAAACAAACAAACCCACCTCTTTATTTTGGAAGGCTGAACTAACAGCTTTGTTTTGGGTAAGTTTCCACTACATGTGCAAATATAAAATGATAGTACGTGTTTATTGGGCAAGTGAATTACAACAATAGTAAAAAAACGAACGGATTTTACTGAGTGACTGTTTTTACATACAGAACATTTCAGCTCACATCCCAGTAATACTCTGGTTTTCACAGAATGTCAGGATGGTTGATCTTGGAAGGGAGGATGGAGGTCATCTGGTCCAGCCTCCTGCTCAAGCAGGTTCATCTAGAACTGGTTAGCTGGGGCTGACCATTTTCCTAAATTCAGGAGGAAACAACAATGAAAATTTTTTGTGGGAATTTTTTTACTGTTGGGTTTTTTTAAATTATTAATCTCAGTACTCCTAGAAACGTGGGAATTATAGAAAGATGGTCTTTATGCTGATTTCTTTGTATTTCCTTTGTACCGCTCATTGGAAGTACTGGGCAGCCAGCCATATCATCAGAGCTTTAATTTCTATCAGTGATCTCTGCTAGAATTTCCTTCTGGATTATACCAGAATTTGGATTCCTTGTTTGCCACCAAATACTCTTTTATATTTGTAGCACAGAAAGAGAAGTGAGAAAAAATGGATGAAGACAGAGCTGAAGAGATTTTGAAATTGATTTTCTTCTCAAAGTTGTATGTTTTAACAACCTCTTACTTAAAAATTCTCTGCAATTCAGAGCATACATCGTCATTGGTTAAAGGCTTAAATTTTTAAAAAATATTAAAAAATCAGTATGTTTCTCATTGACTGTAATTTTGTCTCCTAACAATTATTCAACAAACATATGTTAGAACAAGTCTTTACTACCTCCTCAATATTTCTGCCAGAGAATATAAAACTTTTTTAAGACAAGGTGTACATGGCCAACTTAATCTTGCAAATAATCTTTGCAGTGTGCAAGAGATTCTCCAGCATCTTCAGCTCTGGAGTTTAAAAGAGTTATCAAAGTTAAAAAGCAGGATTTCAGCTATCAGCCCAGTACTTCAGTTTTAAGAGATGGCCTATTGATCAACACAGAGATAAAGCTGATTTGAGTAAGCACCACATGAAAGATTTCCAGTCCAACCAATAAGAAACCAAAGTGTTGGTTCAGTGAGGACATTCTTCTGAACATTTAATCACACCATCCATTGAATAGAAAATACAGAAAAGCTATGTGCAAAAAGTTGATTTTTTAAGAATATGTACAATCTTCTCTTCCCATCACAGGAAGGGATCAGAATTTATTTTAGCTCCCGTGATAAAATATTAACAAACCAGCCATCTCAAATACACTATTCAGGGCTTGGAAAAGGGAATTTGAAACAAAACTAAACAGAAAAATTCAGATGGGAATGGTATATTCACTTGGATCCAAGTCAAAGTAAGCTGTAAGTGATAAATCCTTTGTATGTGTGTATCATTCTTTTATATGGATGTTCTCCTGGTATTACAATTGTTTACTGTTCTACTTGTTCTATACTCCCCTGTTTATTTTGCCTGTTAAATGGTTTCACCCTTCAAGCTTAGCATAACTGTTCAGATGCAACCTTTTAGCAAAACTGCTTTCGTGCCTGCTGCTCTGAAGAAAACCGAGCAGTTAAAAAAATTCACTCTACGGTTAATAGGTATCAGTGACCTGGGTGGCTGCTTTTCCTTTTCATGCTGTGTACAGAACTTTCACTTTGGTAGGAGGAATACTCTGGTCTCCTGGGACTCAGAGAAGATCATAGCTACACCTCCTGTGGAAACTGTATGGGTTCTTAATCTGTTAGTTTCCTCTAAAATAAAAGTTGTTTTGATGGAAAGTTTGCTATCAGTAGACTGAAAGCACCCAGGTGACATGCCAATTACAACATATTGTAGCAGGTATTTAAGACATATTTTCAAATCAGTCTGACCACGTTCCAAACTCACTTGAAGAGTATGATATCGCAGCGAGAGGATTTTGTATCATCACAGCAAGGGCTGTCTGCAGTTATGCCATTTTGAAAATCTCTCTGACAAACAGCTCTGCATGTTTCTAAAGTTCTGTTTACTTACGTCTTTGTGGAACTGGACCAACATTTCCTAAGTATATTTTAAGCTATTTTTGTTCTTTTTATTTCACAGGCACTTTCTTCCAGGGTACATCTTTTGTTTCCACAGAAATAGCCCTCACTTCTTTTGTAGTCCCAGTGTTTTCTGGGGACACCAAAGGCAGCTGTTATCTGCCATGCCCTGTTTCTGTGCCTCTGCTGGGGGTACTGGACACAGTGTGCTGCAGGACAAATATCTTTCCAAATTAAGCTCCTAATCTCTCTGCTTTAGGTAGTATTGTTTAGTAAACATGAACACGAATAACTCAGTGATCGTGTATGGCTGCTTCTGCTGTACTCTCTATGATTTGCAAATAAACTCTGAAAGGCCGTCTAAACAGTTTACAGTCTGGAGCTGTGCAAGTTTTGAGGAACACACTCCAAAACGTATTTTAAGAGAATCTACACCCTTTATTCTTAGCCCAAATACACTGGGAGTGGGTTGGGGGTGTGCACAACACACTGCATTCCCAAACATCTAATTTGAACCTTAGTCATACAGTCCTTTGAATAACACAGACGGAAGGTGATCCTTTGAAACTAACCCAGGTAAGTCCTGAATGAATAAAGATCACGTATCTGTGAACAGTTTGGATTTTAAAAGACGTTGAAGTCATATGTATTAGTTCCTTCCTGGCTTTTAAGTAAAACACAACTCTCAAGGTATTTGAGGAACTTTCAAAAAAACCAGGCCAAATCCTTACACATAATCTAATAAACGCTACTGTGGTTAATTCAGAAACACATTCAGTTCACCATCGTGTGAACTCAGGAGCTGTGACATGAGAAAAACATACAGCATCCGAAAAAAGTTTGTGTAATGTGTAACTCGGCAACCTGAAGTCTCAAATACTTATCTTTAAATATTGTTTTATGTCTATGTCACCAGCACCACATACGAAAATATGGCTTACATTTGGTGTTCTAATTTCTGTGAACTATTCTTACATTGTGAGTATTCCTACTGGCTTCTGTATAAAGCCAAATCATAAGAAAAAGCCCCTTTAAGATAAAACCATGACTCTGAATGTAGCACTGCTATTCCAGCTTTATGGCCCATGATAAACTACTGTCTCCAAGACAGGATTTGCCATTTGCAGATCAACCACTAGAGATAAAAATAGTCTTTCTGATAATAATTCATCACAGCTCTAACTCAGGTAGACTGTATCTTTCCTTTACATACAAGGCCTGCTCATTTTTAACCTAAACAAATTCACAGGGAGGAATTGAAAATTTTACTTCCTTTTTACTTCTTTTTTTTGATTTATTTAATCTGCAGTAAACTAAACACAGATGTCTCCAAAAGCATGAGTCTGGTGATGAGACATCACAATTTTCTTATTTGGAGAAATCTAATTATAAGTAGAGACATTCTTTTCCGAGAGTGCTCGCAGATTTACAGCTTGGAAATTGTGCAGTAGGACTTGGGTTTCCCTGTCTCCCACCCTGCACCCTGACAAATCACCCTTGCCTCCTGTGCCTGATAATCCCAGCTGGCTGCAGTGGCACCTCCTGGCTGTCAGCCCTGATGAACTGCAGGCCCTGGGCTCCCATCCCTGCCAATGCGATGTTCAATACCCCAGTCCTCTCCCAGGCTCAGCTCCCGCCCACTGCAACTCTCTGCCCAATTATTTGGATCTCAGTTACCCTCTGAAGCAATTTCCTGCCTCTTTCAGGCTCATTTCTCAACTCCCAGGTAACTAATTTTCAACCTGAATACAACTGGGTTAGTTTTAGTCCAGGCTCTTCTAAAGCAGTTGCATAATCTGAGCCGCTCTGCTGCAGCTGTCGTTGAACAAAAGTTATTTATAAACTGCAGACAAAGTCCTTCGATATTTACAAAAGCTACTATGCAAAATATCAAGATATACTGCATCACACCATGGTTATTGTTTTCACTGGGACCTTACTGTTTGCTCGGTCCTCACTGTGAGAAACCCACAGCTGCATTTTGGATCTGACTGGGAAAGAATTTAAAATGTGAATGTTCTGATCACAAATTTCCCTTCGCCAAGTAAATGTCACCATTAATTTAATGAATAAAAACTGTATCCTCTTAAAAGTGAAACTGACTCCATGACTGGCAACATCAGGATTTTTTTAAATAGGCTTGGGGGAAAAGCTGGCATTGTAGCTGTGTACAGTTAATCACTTTTGCTTGCCCATTTGGTATCATATAACCAGAAAAAGTTTCCAGAAAGAAAGAGGAAGAGAAAGTTTCCAGAATACAGTATTTGCAAGACTATTAGCCAAACTTCTTCACTGTTGCAAGCACACAGAGCCAAATCAGGAGGAATTAAGTTGGCAGTGGGATCCAAATTAATCTAATCTTTGCTTAGATTGCATTTGTTTTTACAGCTATTGCACTAAGGAAAAAGGCTCATCTACAGCATGGTGTCCACCACTCCTCCACCAGTGGAGGCCCAATGGGACTCTAGGCTCTAGAATGGATTTTTTTGGAACTACCTAAGGTCACCGGGTTTGGAAAGACTCTTGAACCATGAGTGATGGTCAGGGACCACCAAGTGGGCTGTGGAAACCTTAGAAGAAGAAAATACTGACATGAACCTGAGCCTCTCTTGTGGATTCTTCTTTTCAGTGATAAAATGAATGAACAGGGATCCAAATTAGAAATGCATTACCTAAGTTTATTAGAAGATTAATCGTACAGTAAATGACAGAGAATCTTGGATGAATTTCTCTGCAACTCCAGCTCTAGCATTCAGCAGAGGAAATAAAAACATAATGGAGTAATGAAACACTAAGTTAGAATCATCCAACCACCCGCTGAATAAAATACTCATTTTTGAAGTTCTTGAAAACAGAAACCCTAAAAAACAAGTGTACTCTGGTTGGAAAACGCATGCTGTTATCATGAGCATAAGCTGTGAAGCCTATCTAGAATTAAAGTCTCAACACGTAAAAGAAGAGGAATTCAGCAATTTTAATGAAATATATTAATAATAAGATATTTATTATAGGCCACTGGAGCATGATGTCCTGTGACAGCTCAGAAAAACAGACAAAAAATTCATCAACCAAGAAAAGAAGGTAGAACTATAACCATTTACAGAGTGGGGAAAACAACTACAGAATAATGTCAATTGATATTTTCAAAAAGGTTAAGACATAAGAGTATCCATCTATCTATCTATCTATCTATCTATCTATCTATCTATCTATCTATCTATCTATCTATCCACACTACAGACATCCTTATCAGTAGCCCATTTCAAAGGCATTTCAACTATCTCCACATCACATCAAGCATGATAAAACAATGACATCTCACATGATATCTGCTTGGCGAGAACAAAGGCTGGACTCAGCACTACCTATGATCTTTAATGTTATACCTTCTTCAAAGCCATCTGCCATTCAGGACACTCAAACACATTTGTAGAGTTCCTCTCACATCATTTATCTAAGAGCTTTTCAACATTTAAACTCCAGAAAGGTAGGCCCAACCCATGGCTTGACCCAAAACCTCAAAAGAAGAGTGCAAAATAAAGAAACCTTGACCAGAGAGAGAGAAGGTATGCATGAGAGGAAGACTAGTTTTCCAAGGGAACTCATCGGCATTTTAGCACGATGAATTACCAATATCAAACTGACACCTCCATAAATAAGCTCTTCAAAATGCATTAGAGACACTAAACAAGTAATGAGCTCTCTTTTTGGAACTCTTTTTTTGTTTGGTCTGAAGTCAACACAGAACAACTAACTTGCATGCTTGAAGAGCAAGAATGAGGACTTCCAGGCTGCACCAGCTCCCTCCTTCCTCTTCATTTCTGAAAATTTTATCCACAAAGCAGAGACCTGGAGTGGTCACCAGTGAGAAGCCACCCCCATGGACAGTGCTGGACAGCCCCAGTAGAAGGGCAGCTTGTGGCACAGTACAGTTGGTGCGTGACCTCTGCGTTCATGCTCAGAGGCAGTTCTTCAAGGCAGGAGACAATACTTAGCCTTATCTTTAACCTCTCAAACACTAAAGGACAAATTGTGTTGTCCTCTCTCTTGATTACCTCACTAGGACCTGCCAATCTGCTGACACCCTTTGCAGTCACCAACTCCTTCGCATGATCTAGTCCAAGACCTTTCTCCAGCTTGACCAAACCTAGTTTAAGGGACCAGACATGAACCAGGCTCACTACTTACCTCCTTTGATCTAAGGCTTTCAGGCCCTGGCTTACCACAATTTCCTGGCTGTAAAACTCTTACTGCTCAGAAAGGAAGAAGAAAGCTGCTTCCTTTGCTGGCTATGAGACAGGACCCATCTGGAAGTGAAAGGAAAGAGTTTAACGTCTCACTGGATGCAAAACTCCTTCACTCTTTCAAGAAAATCTTACTTCTATCTATTTTGTCCTCAGTCTGTTTCTTTAGAGCTGGCCAGTCCTTAACATGGTGCTTTATATGTGTTGTACCAAGAGGCCTGGAGGCAGCGAGCAGTAAAAGTAGTACTCAAGCAGCCAAAACTGTATCCATAAATGCACGTCAAGTCAAGCAAGGGGATTCACCACAAATAACAGTCATAACACAATAAAAGAATGATCCTGATTTGGATATCACAAAGTATCAGTGCCTTGATTCAGATTCTCCAATTGCCATAAAAGTTAAGGTTTCCTCTTTTTCTGGTAAAAAACCAACTTACTGGGGCATAGATTTGAAGCAGCCAGAGTCATTACCTGGTTTGAACTCCCACACAGCACAGACTGTTAAATTACACTGAGGTATCCCTGATTTAGTCTCAAAATTCTGGACATCAAACACAGAAGTGTTAGCACACAGTAACCATCTCCAGTAGATTCTCATTTTTGGTGAACAATCGCAAGACTCAATGCTATAATTTTCTGCCCAAGAAAATCTCATGACAATTGACAAATACTTGAGAAAGCTTTACAATCTCTCCACCATTTGACAAATATGGAAACTAAAACTCCAAGGCATCAAAGTTAGGCACAGGGAAATTAATCTGTAACAAAAGCCAAGCAAAATTTATATGCACTAATGAAAGTCTGCAAAGTGGGGTTTAAATGAGATTTGAGTGCCATGTAGGCTTACTGCCTGGGCCTTCACCTTACCCAAGCCACTATAAAATGAACATAAAATAAAGGATTTCTGAGTCTCAGCACCTTTTTTTCTTTTACAGAGGAAAGCTACTGCTTATTTTTATTTACATTTATTTGCTTGGTATTATTGTAGATGAACAGCCCAGTGGTGGCAGAGCAAAAGGTAAATTTTTTCACAGAAGAAACTACTGAAGTTACAGAAAGCAAATCTTCTGTTCCATAGAAGGCTCCATATGCCTGTCTAACCCAGCCATATTTCTGGGGTTAAATGATGCAAAGATAAAAAGCTGACTTTGTGAAACAAAGGTAAATAGCAACCCAGATGCTCTCATTCATATTCTGAAGTTATTGCCATCAGCTCTGTGACCAACACATTTCACAGCTTGTGAATTTCCAACAATCATAAATTAGGGCAGTAAGAGAGGACCAACTACAGTCCTATAAACCTTTGGAAGGGTTTGCTTTATTTATATTCCAGTTGGGGACCCTACCAATGCTCTAAAGTTTATAAAGTATTGAAATCCAGTAGAATACAGTCCTCAAATCATTCATTTTATACTTCTGATGGCCTGGATTATAACTATGTATTTGTACTGCTCCACAAGTTCACAGACAAGGTAAAGAACTATGATTTATTCTTTGTCATTCTTCCAAGCAGAACTACGTCCACCAGGTACAAAAAAACTGTGCAAGCTTCACATAAAACAAGATCATGTGTCCAAGGAAGTGGAATAACCCTTCCTTTTCAGAGGCTTTGTTTAGCCCTCTTGGCTCTTACGCGAGAGCGAAGTAACAAAAATAAAAACCATTTTAAATCTGAAAAAAAGTTCCCAAGGTCACTGAATTTGGTTCTGATGGCATAACCAACTATACATAATACCTAAATGCTAAACTAATATACAGATTCCCCTTTGGAGGAGCTTGTCTTTCTAGGTGAGAGGTACTGATGAGACATGGGAGGGAGAACCTTGTAATGTTGTCCCATAAACATCATTCCCTAACATTTTGTGTTCTAAGTCATATGTGACACCCTTGACTTTCCAGGATCCAGCACTGGCACTCACCGTACGTTCACTTCATAGAACTTCTTTTCTAGGAAAGGTTATATTTAATGATGTTAAACTGCATAGAAAATATTTGTGACATCTGTCAAATTAATTTTAAAAAATTCATTAGGGTCAGTGTAACTGCAATAAATACAAAATTAATAGCATGAGGGTTCTTTTAAGGTTACATTAAAATAACATTCGGGATCTGTCTGGATCTGACAAAATCCAGGGAACTGGCTACAGCCACAATTTGTCCTTAAATTCTTTGTGCCTAGGAAAGGTGCTAAACAATCCATATTTTTTATTCACAGTGCTCCATGTGCTGGAGTAGAGAAAGTAGTCTCAGAATTAAACCTGGCATTTAGGCAGTTCAGCCTCATTTGGCTTACAGCTCTCCTAGGGCAAGTTACTCTTTTGATCCGTTTTTACAAATTCCAGAAAACTACATTTAAATCGTCCCAGAGCTGTTTTGAGGCAGAGTTGTCATCCACTGGTGGTGTAAAATGCTCTGACTCTTGTGCACAGAAGGAGATAGAGCATGGCAAAACCCTATTGCTCTCTGTGCTGCAGGCAGTGCCTACTGGGACATGCCAGAACAAGGGTTTAAATATAAACATCACTTTCCCGAATTCACTCCTTTCCCTTCCTGCATTCCCTGCTTTCCCCTCGTGACACTATGTCTCAGAAATACACCTTCTCTTGCTCCAGAGGAAAGGACATGGCACAGTTTGGACCTCTGCACTGCAACAGTCAGGATCACCGGAGAACGACATTTTCCCTTCTGTATTTTCAGTCCAAAATATAAAAATATGGAGACAAATTAAATCACATTAAATCTAGGATAGTTTTGAAATTTGTCAAGTCGATTACTTCATCTAAAAAAAGCCCTAATGCAGAGCTTTAATCTGGAATGTATGTGCCAAGTACTTCTCATAGCTCAGTATTTTTAAAACAATATACCAGTGACTTCAAGGACATATGACTGAAACCTGTATCTTTTAGCTAAACTGAAAACAGGCAGACAGGTAAAACCTTCTTTCCCAAATTTACATCTGAGTCTTTTCCCAGATGTACAGAAGAAGCCATTCTCACAGGGCTTTTAAGCACATCTTTAAATTGCAATTTTGTTACTTAGATCTGAGTGACAAGAAAGATGAATCATGTCTCAGAATTTATTCAGCATTGCTAATTAAACTCATTCCTGGAGGCCTGGGAAGCACTAAACCACTGGAGTGTAACAGTGAAAATTAGTGATTTGAATAGAAGAATCATGAACTTTGGAAAAGAAAACATTACCCATCGGTGGAGCTCACAAAATAGCCTCTTACAGAAACTAAATAAGATTAATGAAGGTGAAGTCAAGAAAAACAACAGCTTTTTAAAGTCCTCATGTCTTATTTTCTAAAGAACACATAAAATAGACTCAGTGCCACTAAAAACCCTTAACATGCACATTTAACACAAAAATAAGGAAGCCAGTTTTATAGGCCTCACCTTACTATATTGCACAGAAAAAAAAAATCAAGAAAAATTATTTTTAAAAAAATTAAGAAAAACCCAAAACCTCCAAGTATTTCCAAGTATGTGGGTCCAGATCCCGACCCTTCAAGTTTTATCATATTTCAGTTGAAACTGTTAACATGGGTGTTTCAGTGCTACCATTAATGTTTCTTCTCAGTGGAAGAACTACGCATCCTTCCTGACTTTCTTCCTGCTGAATAGCCTGGAGACTTGCACACCCAGCACACAGCCCCTGAGGCTCAGCTCCCTCACTTTGCAAGAAACAAAGCACAGATACGACAATAAGATTCTGTCAGGATAACGTGGCTACTGCATCTGGAAATCCATGAAAGAGATGGCAAAGAGGAAACCTTCAAAATCAGAAATCATTGGTGAAATGTTGGATTTAATTCAGGGGTTAATCTCCTGGTGGGAAGGCCAGGGCTTCTGGCAATGGCAGCTAAGCTCAGACCTCAGTGGGACCAAGGAACCATGGAAGACTGTGATTACTTAGCACAGTGCCTTGCTGTGAACCCTGGTATCACTTCCAAATCATGCCAGAACATCCATGCAGATGTAAATCCCACAGCTGTCAGAAGGCAGCTCCAAGGAAACCTGAATATCACTGGTGAGACTGGAAGTGAACTGCTATAACTGTCAGAGTGGGGTTAGACTTGCCCTCTGCTGCACTAGAAATGAATAGAGAAATGCATGCATAAATAACTGTAGCACATACATGTAATAAAACACACATTCCACGACTTCAAAACTTTCCTGTAAATCCCAGGCTTCTAGCATGTTCCTTTTTAAAAGGGGAAGGAAAATAACTATGGGATTTTTTTTTTAGTAATAAACAGACATTTGAGAGGATTTCATCCAGTTGGCTGAATTATTCTGGTTTTTGTAATGCTATATTGGGGCTTCAATGGTCAGAGACCCAGTCCATTTAGCAAGCACTTGCAAGTTCCAAGAGTAAAACACAGCAACCACAGTTCTCACAACATACCTTCAGAGAAAATGCAACTTTGCCAACAGCATGATCAATCTGTGGTTGGCCCAGGGCTGTGGCTGGGTGTAGGTGTCACTCTCTTCGACAAACTCATGTAATTTGTGATTGAGCCATGCTCTGATAAATTCCTCATGCTTCTCACAGGGGTTTCTCAGACCTGGAGTCCTCTGTAACAGCATTGCCAGTGCTGGAATCCAGCTGTTCTGCATATCCAGGCATTTAGTCTTTCCACTGTAGCATTTATGAATCTGCACACTCAGAAGCCTATTACTTAGAAGCAATTCATCTCTAAGAACACAAGAAAAAGCTCTTAAAAAAAAAAAAATGTATCCAGCTTACCGAAAGGGCTCAGCCTTAGATGTAAAACCACACTGATACCTGAAACCACAATCCAAACCCCATCACCTCCATGACAAGGATATTGTAGCAATAAAAGTGCATCAGCTCTTGAAATCCTGCACTGTTTGGTGACCTGCTCCAGAGAGGTTCTGCAGAGATCCATTACCTCTGGAGGTTATGGGCTGGACCGAGCAGCAAAACACAGAAATGTGATCTCTGTCAGCCTTCACACGACACTTACAAAACTAACACACGCTGCGACATAACTGATGACTTTCGTTCAAACCCACCGGGTGACTGAACATGCACAGCCCTATAATTGCTCTTTAAGCAGAGACTTTTCTTGATGATTTGGCAAGTGGGAGACCAAATGTAAAACTCCACCAATACACTAGACAACCAACAGAAAATCCAGCCAAATGCTAACAGGAGTAAAAAAAAAAAAAAAAAAATTAAAAAGCTGTTTCTATTAAAGCTCTCTTTGAGTGCAGAGTTCTGCGTTCGTAAGAACATCCCTCCTTTATGTTGTTTACATTCAAAGCTACTCACCAGTGCAAATGACCTCTGACCATAGTCATTCAGTGAAAAACACTCACTTTCCAGAACGCTAAGTTAATATCAGGAATAGGAGATTTGAAAGGAAAATGTCAATTGGAACTAAACTGAAACTGTCCAGTAGCACTCCTCAATATCTAGCCTTGCTACGAACAATATCGAGTTCAGCAGCAGCAACGAGTAAGCAAAGCTTCCTTGAAGATGATTTTGTGATTGTCTGATTCCATGATCCTCACGGTTTCCTGAAGATATTTCTCAGGCAAGAAGGACAACAGGATACAGCAAACTTAAAAAAAAAAAAAAAGGAGTAGTGCCTATGCCCAAGTCATGGAAGCAAGATACGGCTCTTTTAAAAATTTATGAGATTTATCATAAAAATTGACTCTACAGAAAATAAAGAAAAATATAATTATACATTATTTATTTGAAATACATAGCTCATATAATTATATTTATTGTAACTTCAAAAAAAAGCTTAATTACAAGCCTCGCAGTGCATTTAAATGGTTAAGAAGTTTCTGAACTGTTCTCTTCCCTAAGAAAAGATGTTCTCAGGTTGCAGCTATCCTGAAAAAATAGCTTTCCAGCGTTTGAGTACTTTTAAAGAAAGTATTTCTAACCCAGCAGCACATTAGTATGTCCTTGAGGACAGAGGAGGAGAAATACATATCACGTATCACTGTGCTTTTAGAATTAAAGAGCAAGGGAGAATAACAATGGTAGTGTAGCTCCTAGTGAGAGGTGGATTCTTCAGCAACAGAAAGCTGCCCTGGTTTAGGGATACTTCTGCTCTCTTGTGAGAGTTTCACACAATGGTAGCACGCGGTACCTCTGGTACCTTAGAGAGGGCTATATCCTTCAAAACCTTTGCTTTGAGACAACTTATGGGACCTGTAGCACAAAAAGAGGCAGAGCCACAGACAAATGACTAGAAGTCTGAAAAGATTTCTTCATGAGCAGAGACAATCATGAAGAGGACCATTGTTGACCAAGGGGATATTCAGCAAAGGCATATTAAACAATAAAAGATATAGAGAAAACAGGCACTCAGTATTTAGTCTGTATTATACCTGACTTCTAACGAAACTGAAGTGCAACAGCACATAATTAACTAGTGGAATCCCTGGCTTTACTAGGGTTGGAAGAGGAATTTAAAACATTGCAAAGACAAGCTTCCCACTCGTTTTGGAATGGATGTCTCTCAATACTCCTCACAGAACATCTTTCACTCTTTAATAAAATTGTAATTGAAAACACTATAAAAATGGTGTGATTCAATGGGTCAGCTACAGACCTCTTACGATTACACTTTGGTAATCAATGACAGATTAGAAAAACATTCTATCTTCTATTAGAGAAGGAAATTACGCTTACATTTCATGGCATGTCAAACAGTGGCTGAGACAATGAAGAACCTTTCCACTCCTTTCACCCTGCCTTCCCTGGACAAGTTGTTCCAACAGGCTGTTTTGGATCTCCATCCATCATCCTCCAAGTGATCCCCCAACAGCCAGGATCAGATGCAGCATACCAAACTACATGACACATTATGACACACTCCTGTGTGACCATCCTAATGCACTTGCAAAACTGCAGGCACTTACAGAACACATTAATAAAGTTTTCTTTGGAGACTTCCTCTTCAAATTTAAGATTACACACAGTGTTTACAGTGTAGACGGTCACCAGAATGGAATTTGACTATCTTAGCCATTTGAAAAAACACTGCTATATCTTGGACTTTTAATAAGTTTTCCACAGATTTTATATGGGTCAAAGGGAGGGAAAGTGCTTCTAAGATACTTTTAAGATAACGCTTCCTTTCCACTTAGAATGGAAACTGCCTTTTTGACACCTAAAGCTGCCTAGTTCTTGATCTGCTTTTCCTCAGGTAGAGAATCCATTAAGTGATGAACAACTTCTCAGGCAGGGTTATGAGCTCTTTACACTTTATGCACATGGCCTCAGATTCTTCCAGCTACTTTGAGCATTTTTAATGCATGAATCAGCCATGGGCCCTTGACTGCAAGAACCACAGAGTTCTGTACTGAGATGTGAAGGCAAAGCGCGCTGAGCTCTCCTGAGCCAGTCTGTGGATTTGAGGGCATTATTCTGGCACCTGAGGGAGCTGTTACAGAATTTTGTGAATTTTTTCAGGATACTTTGAGGAGCACATTGACAGAAGCCCTCGAATTTCTTGTAAGTATGATTCTTCTGAAATTCATTTTTAAAAAACCTAAAGTCCAGAACTGCCTATCCCGCCTGCTTTAACAGCAACATTTTCTCTACGGTCATCACTAGAGGAATAGAATGTTTTGTTTCCCTTTCAGTCTAATCAGACAAGATAGATCTAGTTTTGGGAAGATGTTTGGTTCGTAATGTGAAGTGCACATTGAAAGATGTTTAAGTTTTCTCTGTATGTAAGGTTTTCCAGAGTCTTTGGTGGTGGCATCAGCTGTGTTTCACAGCCTGCTCACGCAGGAACAGGCTGTTAAAGGACTGTGTGAGCCCTGTCAGCACAACACAGGCTGCAGGAAAGCAATGCCAGCCACAGTGCAACTCCACACCAAACACTCTGTGTGTGACTTGGCAAAAGGGTTTTCCCAAGAATTACAACTAAACTCCATTCTTTTCATAGGTTTGTCTTTTTTTTTCTTTTTTTCTAGGAGGGAGTAGAGAAAGTTGTTAGGAATAAATGCATATTTAGACAGCATGCACTATTTGGTGAAAAATAAAATTTTTCAGTTACAAAGGAAGCACAGAACATTCTTTAACTTTGCATTTTCACCAATGAATCACAGATAGTTAAAAAAAGAGAATTCCTAAATAAACTGGAAAAAGTGAAATGCCTAAAAAACAGTGCAAGAATGACAATTTTTCCCAAAATGAACTCCACAGCAAAGGGAGCAAAATGCTCCTCTTAAAAACCCAAGAATCAAGTTCTTTCTCAGAAGTTCGGACTAACTTCCTCATGCATTCTTCTTCTTATGAGACTGATACTTAATAAATCGTATTCATTTGTTTGTGCCTGTTTTCACTGGAGACCTGGAAAGGCCAAACCTCATTTGCTCTGTGTAGACCCAAAGGGAGACCACACCATTTACCAGAACAGAAATCACTTTTCCTTATTCCAGTGCAGCATGTTGGTTGTTGTATTGATTGTCATTACCAGATGAGAAATAAAGTAATTTCATATATTGTTCCTGCCCCAAACCACTATATTGTAGTTCTAAATGTACAATACTGTTTTCAAGTATCTAAATTGTCCATTTCGTTAAAGAGCTTGGAGACTTCTGGAGGAAGGATGGCAAAGATAAGGAAAGGGCAGAAGGATAACTAAAAACCTGTAATTAAGACGATGTTTTGTAGAGTGGGCAACAGAAACCATGCAAAAATCATTCCACAGAAATGTTAAAAACCTTTGCGAAATAACAAAGTCATTTAAATGCAGTTTTAGTTTAAATGTCAACTTGCGTATGATAGATGTGATTTTATACATATCTATATATAACCCAGAAAACCTGTAGATAATGTACAGAAACGATAATGATCACTGGATAAAAACCACTATAGATTAATGAAAAAATCTGAACAAATCCTGAACTGCTCAAGGAAGGGTACACAGTTCTGACAGATCCCTTAGTACAAATGGTGGGAGTAAAACATATCCACATGATAATCACATCCTTACCAAAATTGAAAACGTATGTGAAAGTCATGGTGGTCTTGCAAAAATATAAACTCATAAACGATTTTTTTATTTGGTGTCATCATTCATTTCTTTCATTTGAGAAATCAGTTTTAGTAGGCCATGCAAAGATTGATGGCTTTTTCATAAAAGGATATTTTATGAAATAGTGAAATGTAGCATATTTCTACCTGATAAATGCAGAGACCTGTAAACTTTGAACCCACATTGGCCTTTGTTGCTCATGACCCTGTTTAAGTGATTTATTTTCTTTTAACAACTGCAGTCTGCAGGAGGCAAAATATACTGCGTAGATCTTTAATTCTGTTCAAAATGGAACAGTTTAAACAGAATGGCTGACATTAGAAGACCTATTACTGAAAAGTCATATTATCTTCATTTCAGTATCCCTTTTAGGAACAATATTTATGGTTGGAGACAATGCATAATTTATAAAAACAACTTGGTAGGCTGCTGCAGAGCAATGGAGGAGTTGGCATCCTTAGCCCCACATCAGGGTGTCTACAGGACTGCATCAAAGCTAGAGACTCTGGAAACCTGGCAAATGGAAAGGGATAAAATCAGAAAACTGGCCTGTTGTCTAGAAGAACATCTTGATGGACCTGAACATTCCCCACCCTTGTGAAACCTCTGGATATCAAAGATTTAGCAAATTCCAAGGAAATAATACTCTGCTAGAATTTTTCTGACAGGGTTTCAATACAACAGCACCTTTATCGTTGACTTAAGTGAATTCAATTTCTTTTTTGCCCTCCTTTCACTGCTTTTTGTTTTTGTTTGGTTAATGTGCAACAAAGTCAAACAGCATGATAAGCATACTTCCCACTCCCGGTGTGGATGTCACCATGGAAGTTAAGCAGATCAGGGAGAAACCACCTCAAATCCAAAACATTTACCCTATAGAGATCCAGCTTTGTTTCACTGCAGTGGGAACTGATGTCAGGTAGCTCCCCCAGCAGCACACCACAACACTGCTCCAATAATCCTCATCAGCTGACAAGCCTACAAAATCTTAGCAGGGTTTAATGTGTATTATCACATAGTGCCCAAGGCTCCTTCTTATAAAATTAAATGGATATGATCAGAGAAATGAGCAATGCTTTTTAAAAACTCTGGTTTGAAGTTGCTCATTCATGAAACAAGCTTCTCCTAAGCAAATTCTGTGTTTGTGAAACGTCTCATGAATATATGGTGCTTTAATAAAAACAATGAATGTTTAAAGCTCCTCTACTTTTCTCTGCTCTTCATTATTAGAAATAAATCTTCTGAATCAGATAAAAGTATTACAATTAATCCCTCCTGAATGGAGACAGTATGTACTATTATTTTCAATACAAGAGAAAATGGCTTTGACTAGACTGGCAACAACTGGCAAACTGATTTTATAGTTTTGATTTATTGAATATTAGGAAATAGACTTTTTTAATAACAATTCCATTTAAGTATTCATTAAAATGGAATTAGTACAAGCAGGGCCAGATTCTGATATCCATATTCTTGTCAGACAGCATTTTATTACAGAAGTCTCACTGACATCGGTGGGATTACTTGTAAAAGGCCATTCAGCATGAGTGAGAACACAGCCAGACCCTACAAGGGTACAGAGGTTTTAGGTACTCCCCCCTGACCCCCATGTGCCCCACACATCCTTTGACAATGGCTGGAGCAGTATGGAACTGTGTGCTCCAGGCATCTCATCCACACTGGTGTGCATCAACTCCTGATCTCACAAATACCTGACCCACCTTGTCCCTGCCCCACGTATATGGGATATGGAATATATATCTTCATCCTCACAAAGGAAATAATTCCCAAGTGCTGATTATTTTGATTTATATTTATTTTCATAGTTCTTTCAGTCTGAGTAAGTTTGACCCAAAGAATGCATAGCACATGTTGCCATAAAAAAGCACTATGAAGATAAATTTTGATTTATAAGAAAAATCACTCAAAAGGAAAAAAGTAAGGGGCTACAGTAATGAATCTTACTAAAGGATCAAGGCTGCATACCCCACTTCTCTAAATTGTACAGCAGAAGAAAAGGCCATTTTTGTTTTGTACACTCCTGATATATTTAATATACAAATAAACAAATTCCAGTAAACTCTTGAGATGGCACTCTTTACTCTTGAGGGTAAAGAGAACTGGCTTAATTATTAACGTTATTGATAATTAGAAAAAGCATATTGATTTTTTCCATATGTAACCTAAAATGTCTCAAATTCTGAGTTCTAGCACCTGTACTGTATTTCTTTATTCAGTAATTTCTATAACGAGCAGGGGAGGCAGCTGAGAAATTTGACCTTTATCCATAAAACAATGATGGATGAGCAAATTGTGAATGTCCTAATTTATTTTTCATTCAAAATTATTTGGCAAAAGATTTTGACAAATAATTTTTAGTATATATGCTGTAATTTTGTATTTTCATTACATACACAGGTCATATCGGGAATATGCTTCTACTCCTTGACTGGGTGAACACAGAACTTGGTCCTGACAGCAAATACTTCACAGCCTGTTCAGTGCATGTACAGCCCTCCCTCCTCTAAAGGGCTGCAGAATCCCACAGCAAAAAACTCGTTTGCCAATAGAAAAACAAATACGGTCAAAACCAATTTGTCTGATGCTTCTTTAAATATAAAAAAGGTCTATTTTTTTGTTTTAATCTGATCTAATGCAATGTATTATAGTTATAGCATAATATAATATAGTACAATTAATAAACAGACTACTTCCTATGGTTTAACTTTGGTTTAAAAACTGCCCAACACTCAAGGTTTCTATTGTAGAGTTCCCAAAGGTCAGACTTGAAAGCTTAAACTTCAGGTTCTACTGAGATAAAGGCACAGTGCTTTGCAAAGTTATGCTATTATCCCTGGTTATAATCTTCACTGACTTCAGAAATAATTGCTTTCCTTAAACAAAAAGGAAGTCTGATTCTAATTTGCTATCTAGATCTACATTCTTATATTCTTTTTATAGATATTTGAAGAAGTTATCACTGGAATCTTCCTTCACTCAAACATAAGTGAAAGTTTTATCTTACTTCAGATATCACAAAAATAATTTATGACTAAGGAAACAAAACCTTTTGTCTCACAATATATTTCTTTGCGACAGCTGTGGTATTTCACTGAAAGCACAAAAGCTGTGATGGTCTGGACTGCAATCAACCATTTTTAATAGGAAATTTTTAAAGACTTTTAATAAGATCTCCTAACATAATTTATGGGGAGGGGTTTTGAAGTGAAGAGGCATTGTTTGGCAAAGTGTTCCTCCTCTAATCTCAGGAAATTTAAATAATTGAGTGCTCATTTCCTCTAAACTTAGGATTTCTCCTTAAAAATGGTTAAGCAAAACACCTGCTACATTAGCAGCAAAGTAAGTGTACCAAGAGCCCAAAAAAATACATTTCTAAATGCTTTTCAGAGGCAAAACTCCATGTCAGAACCCAATATTATTAATAATAATAATGCAATATTGAATTTTGCTTCTTCAACTCAGAATTTTTAATACACATTTTGAATGAAGATAGCATGCTGGTCAGGGCAACTGCAGGTATTTATTTTAACTGATACAGTTAGGGGAATAAGTGTAAAAAAGTGGAGAATTTACAGATTACGAGAAAAACAGATGAGCACCCAAAAGTTACTATACTTACTGAAGTTATCCAGAGTTTCTCTGGCTACAGAACTTGGCTGGAAAAATAAGGATAACAGGCTTCCCCCGAGATCTCTGATACATCTTGCAAGAAGAGGCTCAAAAGGTATTTTAGCCATTTCCCTCTAGCCCCAACGAGAACCAGGGAAAAACCAGAAACATAAGTAGGAAGCACACTTCGATACATTGATAAAGCTAATCAAAGCTCCTAAATATGAAACAGATTTCGTTTTGCTGACTGAGAGTTTAGATGAATTATTTGGATCTGAATTATTTTTTACCTTTTTTGAGTAGCTCATATGCCGTAATTCTGACTTAAACTAAAAGCTGATTTAACTGTGTTCTACTCGTCTAGATTGGCTAGAATATCTCTCCCAAAGGAGAAAAGAAAGAGAGGGAGAACCTTTAAAGAGATGAGTCCTGAAGAGCTCAGGCACAGTCGCGGTACCCGGGACTCGCCCGGGTCACTGCGAGTCCAAGACCTCCAGAGGGCACTCAGCACAAAACGGATCGCACCGAGAGGGAAAGGGGGTGCAATTCCCAGCGGCCACTCATCCTTACACAGCTTTCCGGAGACACACACGGCTCTCATCTTTCCTACAGAGAGAACAGTAAAATCATTAATTAATTAATTAATTAAATAAATAAATAAACAGGAATTCTGAAGAGGAATCATTTTGCCGTCATAGAGCCTGTACTTCCTTTCTGTATTGGAGATCTTTTTCATCAATGCCTTTAACAAAAGAGGATCAGCTTCTACAGCCAGCCTTAAACCCTTCATTTTCAAAAGCTGTCTGCTGATTTCAAAGAGCCTCCATAAAAAAATGCTTTTTAAGACATGGCACCTAAAGGACTTTGTTTTCTTCAGCCACCACGTTCAAAGCACACAGGACAGAATGTCACTTCTTTCGACTCCACCTCTCTCTCTGGTTCGCCTACAGAAACAAAACCATTTGCAGTGGGTACCAGCCAAAATTTCTCTTTTTCCTTCAGCAGTTAAGCCTCACTCGGGCAGTAAGACTTTCCCCATGTTATGCAGACATACACAGACTCGCACACGTCAGCCAGTTGCAGTGACCTCCTTAGGTTCCGGCCCCGGGGTGTCCCCGAGGTGCTGCTCGCAGCCCTCCCCGCACACCTGCTGCCCCAGGGCACTGGGTGGCTGAGGCTCCCCAGACTGGGAGCGCTGGGAGTACCAGTCCTGGCAGCCTCCGCAGGGACCTCTGGCTCCTTTGCTTTAACCCCATCCACACTCCGTTTCTGAACCGGCTTCACGGACTGCAGACAGAACTATAAACAACTGCCTCGTTTCCAGAGAAATGTCATAATTCCAGTAACACTGAAAGCCGTTCCTCCACTACATCCTCTTTGCATCGGTAGTTTCACAAAACACATACTGCCCCCTTTATATTCAAAGTGGCCTTCCTGATGCACAAGTTCAAACCCCAGCTATCATCTATCATCTTAATTCTTCTGGGACAAATAAAGTATCATGCAACAGACCATATGTGGATATTTCAGCAGAGCTCTTTAGAGGCATGTCCTGTCTACCCAGTGTGATCCATGGTTATTTTATTTTCATATATTCAGAATAATACATGACAAACCTCCATCTGGGTGCACTGCCTAAATAAAAATAGACACTGGGGCTGGGAGTTCCCTGTGTGACTTGGGCCATTTATGTGCCCTGGGGTAGCTTGGGCATCTGCAGAGGAATTTCGGACACAGCATGGGATCTATAGGATACCCATTGCAGCTCGTAGGCATGCACAATATTCCATAATGTAAACTGGCAACGGGCATGCACTTCAGCACCTGAATGTCTCCTAAAGACGTGTGAAAATCAAATGTAAGATGTATCCCTATCCCCTGGGACGTTGGATCCCAGCTACCTTTACTGTCACAGGACTGTGTTAAGCAGTACTAGAGGAGAGTCACGTATACTTTAAAAATGCTCAAACACTCATTCTCTGAAAATCAGATCCCCTTCTAGATCAGACACACAAAGGAGAGACTTATCTCTATACCTATCTATAACTTCCAGGATGCTGATCTCTGAAATACAAAACACTGGTAAGACTATCAATCAGACAGTATTAAAATATTCTGGTTAAAAGATAATTAATCAGCTACAGTAGGGGTAATATTTGAAAGATACCACCTAAAGTAGAATAAACTGATTAGGCAGGATTTGTATGATGGAAAAATTAAAAGTTGAAGCATTATTTAAAAGTTACACAAGCTTGTTAGATGATCAAAACTAAGTAGAGTCATGACATTTAATAAAGGCAGTGTGGGCCTTTATCAGGTTCATTGTGCTTAGTGCTGTGGAAACTCAGAACGTGGTGTTAATAACCCTGCTCTGGTTATTAGACTCCATAACTAAGTTAAGTCATGATTTGGCCAGGTTTATAAAATGAGGAGGTTTGTGTATAGCAGTCTTTACTAACTGGGTTACAGGTTAGACTTAGTGATTTTAGAGGTCTTTTCAACCTTAGCAATTCTATGATTTTCTTGGCTTTAATTTTAGCCTCTGAACACGGGGAAAGTCACCCAATGTTCCTGGCGCTCTGCCAGAGCTGGACAGGAAACTTCTTGAGCAGAAAACACGCATAACACACCGGTAACACCGAGTGAGGGCTCCTCACTTCTCTGTGGAGCGTGAGCTCGGGGGCTGAGACAACCTAAAGAAAAGGTGGCCAGCCTCCGATTGGGAACTGCTGTCCTTACTCCCACCATGTTTCACTCCCGACACACCTACATGAAACCTGTTACTTAACCTGTTCCTGGAAAAAATACTAGGCAAGAAACACCTCAGCTTTTAAGCGGGGAGGAAGGAAGGTGTGTGGGTGAGGGGGGGAGGGGGGGGCGGGTGTAGGTGCCGCGGTCGCGCCCGGGCAGCCCCAGGTTCCCGCCCGGCGGCGAGAAGGGCCGGCGGACCGGGCACGGCCGAGTCGGGCACGGCGGTCCGGGCAGGGTCGAGTCGGGCAGGGCCGTGCCCGGAAAAGCCGAGTGGGGAAGGGCCGAGTCGGGCAGGGCCGTGCCCGGAAAGGCCGAGTGGGGAAGGGCCGAGTCGGGCAGGGCCGTGCCCGGAAAGGCCGAGTGGGGAAGGGCCGAGTCGGGCAGGGCCGTGCCGGGCAGGGCGGTCGGAGCGCGGGTCCCGCCCGCCCGGCGGCGGGAAGCGGAAGCGGCGCGGCCTGGTGCGGCGGCGGAAGCCGCTCCGCCTTTCCGGAGCGCGGCGTGCTCGGAGCCATGAGCGTCCCGGCCTTCATCGACATCACGGAGGAGGATCAGGTCAGCGCCCGCGGGGAGCCATCGGCCCCGGGCCGGGGGGTCTGGGCCGGGCCGTGTCGGGGGACGGCAGCCGGGGCCGGACCTGCCCGGCCGTGCGCGCCGCGAGCGTTCCGTGAACTCGTCTGGGCTGTTCCCTACAGAGAGCGAGCAGCCGAGAGAAAACTGAACATAATGGCTGAAAGATAACCCTGTGTTTGCAGTTCCCTCTTCAGTGTTCCACCTCCCCGGCATTGGTTTACATCGCTCGTCAGCCCTACTTTTTATTTAGGAGAAGAAAACGAGTTCACATATGGGCATTACTTACACACTTTGGGTTTGCAGGATTCTCGGTACTACAGCCATGCGAACTGGGATTTCTCTCGTTGAGCTGCTGCTTTGTTGTGCCTTTGGATTTGGGGGCTGCTTGTTCCTGGTGTGATTGAAGTATGTATATCTACATACTTATATATGTACACACAATGTATATATGATGTGTGTGTATATACATTGGAAATCTGAAAGAAATGCACACACCGCTACCAGCCTTCAGCCCAGTTTTCACTTGCCATAATGCCTAGTACAGCCCCATCAAGTAGCTGGTCTGAAACATCCTCAGTACAGCAATTTGACCCAGGACATTTAGCTCTCTACTCTGGTTCCAAAATGATTTGACACCGAACATGATGTAAATGACAGTTCGTGTCACAGCAGCCTCCCGGTCAGAGGTGCCCTCTGCCAAAAGTTGTATGGCCTCAGATTGTTTCTGAAGGGTTATGGTTCTGCTGCTGAAGCCCTGAATTGTAAAGGTAATGAATAGGCCTGTTGCTGAGGGAAAGGTATTTCCTTGGTGTAGGTTTAAGTCCTAACAGTGTAAGGCAGCTCATGGCATTATAAGACCTGGTTGAATGGGGCTTTGGGCAGCCTGGTTTAGTGAAACATTCCCTGCCCATGGCAGAGGTGTGGAACAAGATGATCTTAAGGGTTCCTTCCAACCCAAGCCATTCTGTAATTAGATTAGAAACTGTCTTTAGGTTGTGTGAAGACAAAGTTCTGCCTTCTCCATAGTGGCTTTGTGTATACCTTTTTTCTTTTCTGGGGAAGAAGCAACTAAATGGTTTTAATGTTTGTCTGAAGTTTGCAGAGGGAGTAAAAGATAGTAAGAATTCATAAGAAAGTCACAAAAACTTACTAGGCCTGCAGTGCAGTACCCAGTTGTAAGTGACACATTCACACTGTGAGAAAGCCCAACAGCTCTGTGACCTCTTCAGTCACTGGCAAAACAGTAGCAGGTGCAGCATCTGGCAGAACAAAAATCTGTAAGAAATTGAATTACTTTGACCTTGTTGTTCAGAAAACAACTGTTTTATTTTCTCTGTCTTGTCTTTTTTTTAAGGCTGCAGAACTGCGAGCTTACCTGAAATCCAAAGGAGCAGAAATCTCTGAAGAAAACGCGGAAGGCGGACTTCATGTGGACTTGGCACAGATTATTGAAGCGTGCGATGTGTGCCTGAAAGAGGATGACAAAGGTTTGCATCTCTAAGTCTTGTTGGTTTTGCTGAACTTATCATCATCAGTGCTTTCCAACAGTGACAGCTGGCAGAACTTAGAAATGTGTAGCCTGTGTTAAAACACAAGCCGTGCATCTTCATAAAAATGGAAGTGCTCATTTCCATCATTTCCATGAAATATTTGCATGTACTCTGCCCCTCCTTTCTCCAAAGATCCAGCACCCTTTGAAGAAGTCAGAAGCCAAGCTAGATTGTGCTTGAAATGAGGGCGTAGAGACTTGTATGTAAAACAGGGTTTTTGATGCTCAGGTGTCATTTTGGGGAATAAATAATATTTTCCATATGTAATGAATTTTGTTCTTGGCCTTAGCTTGACTGATATTTGGGCAGACTGAAAAGAAGACACAAAACTGGTGTGGTTCTGTTTGGAAAGGATGGAACACCATGCGTAAAACAGGAGCTGGGGAGGGTTTGTAATACACTTCATTGTTCTTGAGGGCATTTTGCCTGTGGTCTGGGTATCCCTTGTGCTCCTGGTAAAATGTTTTACTGTACTTGAGCACTAGGTGTTACTATTCCCACTGTAGAACTGTGGGCAGTTTCCTGGATGTTTAGGAAGAAGCCACTGTGTGGAACCTAGAGCTCCTCTAATTTCTCGTATGTGTAGAGAATTCAGAGCAAGTGTGTATCAAATACCACGTTCTGTGTTGACCTTAGAGTGGTAGTTCCTGTCTTAGGTGGAGATGTGTTGGTGTAAGCCCACCTGAGCCAAGTCTCTGGTACATTCTGATGAATATCCACGTTAATACCTTGGCATTTTCTTTCTTTAAAAGTTCTTGCTCATGCAGAGTGATAATTCATATCAAAAGTAATTTTTCACCACGAGGTAGCTACTGATTGCTGCTTGCAGTTTCAAACAGCTGTATGTTTTTGTTTATGCAGATGTTGAGAGCGTGATGAACAGTGTTGTCTCTCTGCTTCTTATCCTGGAACCTGACAAGCAAGAAGCACTGATTGAAAACCTGTGTGAGAAGTTAGTAAAATTTCGGGAAGGAGAGCGCCCATCTCTTAGATTGCAGCTGTAAGTATTGTACAGATCAAAGTGAGAAATGGTGGACTTTGCAAAGTAATCGTGCCTCTAAAGAGGATCTTGTATGTCTTTAAATGAAAGCGTGGGGTGTTGCTGGAAGCACTCTTTTCTACCTTCTCACTGTCATAAAATAGAAGTGCCACTATTTTTTCCTTGGTTATTACAAAGTGAAAATTAAAATGCATAGTTTTCAGCTTGTTTGCTGAAAATGAGCACAAAACTGGAAGCTGTTACAGCGCATCATGGATGTAAGGTGCTGCCAGGTGCTTTGTCTGTACTAGCAAGTGTCTTAATAAAACATTTACGTGCACTCCAGTAATGTTTTTTGAAGCCTCTAACTCCGTTGTTGGTTGTTTGCGGTTTAGCCTGAGCAATCTCTTCCATGGCATGGACAAGAACACTCCTGTGAGGTACACAGTGTACTGCAGCCTTCTGAAAGTGGCCTCGTCCTGTGGTGCCATCCAGTACATTCCAACTGAACTAGATCAGGTAATTAAGTGGCCCTTCAAGTTGTGGCCTTTGTATGAAACATGTTGCACCTAAATGTTACTCAGAGCTGATACAGACCATCTCTTACAAATTGCCAGAGCCTAAAGAAATTGCCATGAAGATGATTAGAGAGCTGCAACACCTCTCCTATGAGGGAAGACTGATAGCATTGGGATTGTTCAGCCTGGAGAAGAGAAGGCTCCAGGGTGCCCTTATTGCAGCCTTCCACTACTTTAAAGGGGGCTCATTAAAGAGGGAGAGCAACTTTTGACATGGGCAAATAGTGATAAGATGAGGGATAATGGTTTTAAACTAAAAGAGGAGAGATTTAGATTTTAGATGTTAAGAAGTTCCTGACTGTGAGGGTGGGGAAGCACTGAGCAGGTTGCCCAGAAAAGCTGTGGATGCCCCATCCCTGGCAGTGTTCAAGGCCCAGTAGGATGGGGCTCTGAGCAATTTAATCTAGTGGGTGGCATCCCTGCCCATGGCAGGGGGCTTGAAACTAGATGACCTTTAAGGTTCTTTCCAGCTCAAACCATTCTATGATTCTAAATAAGAAATGCAGAATACAGGTTTTGTCTTTCAAAGGCCTCTCTGCAGAATCTAAGTGAAGTTGCTGTCTGTTTTTCATTTCTGATGGTGATCAGATACAGATGTGTGTTTGATTCCTGTGGTGGAAATCAAAGGGAGAAGCTTTGATCAAGAGTGAGCAGTCAAGTTCTTGTCTCTTGCTCTGGAATCAGAGTATATGAGAATCACTCATCCTTAGTTAGGAAGTAATGTGGAGAGCACAGACTTTTGGCTTCTCATTTGGTTTCTCTTTTGGCTGAAAAACTTCAGGTACTGCATGGAGAGCCTGCAAGTCAAAGGACCTAAAAGAGAAATCTGTGCAAGATATTTTTAATCCTTTTCTGCTTGGGAGAAAATAAGAAGTATTTACAATTTTATTTTAATCTTTTCCTGAATGCTTCTTTTTCACTTGCATTGTTCCTAGGTCCGAAAGTGGATTTCCGACTGGAATCTGGCCACGGAGAAAAAGCACACTCTCCTGAGACTGCTCTATGATGTCCTAGTAGACTGCAAGAAAAGGTATAAAAGAGTATACATACATACTAGATAACTCTGTATTTTGAGGTACTGTAGATGATCTGTATGGAGAGTATTTCTCACAGGACTTGTAAAACTAATGTGTACTGATAATTCAATCCAAATATACTTGTGGGGTTTTTTTTTTATATTTTTAAGCATTCCTGTATTAAACCAGTCTTCCTGAGAATATTAAAGTTAGTGGTGAGTTAGCTGCAAACCACAGACTCCCGAAATAACTCTATTTCTTTCTATAAATACTCATCTTAGAGCATTGTAGCATTATGCCAAGTTTATTATTTATTTGCACTTTTGACATTTTAGTGCATGGTAGTGCTATCTCTTACTTAATGATGTGGGAAGGCTTATCAATCATGGTTAACAGAATCAGTCTTTTTATGTAAACATTACCTTCAGGACAGAGCTTTCCACTAGTCATGGAAATTAATGTCCACAGAATACCTGCTTGGCCATTTTGAATTATTATCCTGGATCATAAGAAGCATCTTTGATCTAACAAACTTGGCAGACCACTGTCTTCTGGCATGTAGAGTAATCCTGTGTGTATGGTGCCTGTAAATTAATGCAGGTCTTAACTGAGAGCTGTCATCAGTTTATCTTACAGATGTGATACAGTGGATTGAGTGCCCTGGCCAGGGCTACAGAGGTGGGCTGCTGCCCAGTGGTTCAGGGTGTAGTTCCACAGCAGCTCAAACCTATCTTGACTGCCTCTGTAGTTTGGGATGGGGATGTGGGGGGTGTGTGTTGCTTCTCCCTGCCTTCCCACTCTGAGTTACTTTTCCGAGGTTTTTTTGATTTTTGTATCCAAAAGGATTTTGCATCAGGATTCCTCCACTGCTGACTCACAGTGGTACCAGAACTGCACTTGCGTTTTCCGTGTTTGCATAACCTTGTACTGCTGCAGAAGGAAGTTCTGTCCTGTACCCTCTGTTCCTGCCTGTCCCCTCCAGCTGCCAGTAGCTGAGTGTGTTTGTGCTGGTGTGGGCGTTTGTGTGACTGCACATGGGCTTGGACTGGGGACATGACCTTGCTGGGGGTTTAAAAAGGCAAGTGTGGAGCTGTCACAAGTGGAGAAGAGTTCCTTCTGTCAGGACAGTTGGCTTATTCTGCCCTGCTGGAATTGTAGCCTGGAAATGCTGCATCAGCATAGCAGGATCGTTTTTAACTAACCTCAATTTAGGGATGATTAATCCTCATGGAATAGTTACTCTGTGAGCTTCATTACTGGGAATTCCTGTTTGTAACACTCAAATGCTTTTGCATCGATAGTTCTGTATGGCAGATTTCAGATGGTCAAAATAGATTCAGAAATGTTAATCACAGATCTTTTCCATGGCTTAGTGCTTACCTTGTTTCAGAAATATTACACTGATAACATTCCTCCTCTTTTAAACATTTCCCATCCTGTTGATTTATTGCGAGGTTTTAACTAGTTTCATTCCCAAACTTAATAGCCAGCTATTTTTAGCTAGCCTTGCTATCAGATCAGTGGATTAAACTTGTAGTTTTTGTTTCCACTGCTACCAGTAACCTTGCTACTAAATGGTTTTTGCTTACTAACCATAGGTGATATTTTTAAGATAGCCAATAAAACCTTTCACAAACCCTGTAAGAAACGACTCCTGCACTCAGTGTCCTTAGCATGGATTGCAGCAAGCTGTGCACTGAGCGGAGCAGTGTTTCAGCACTTGCACTTCCCTCCAGAAAAGAAAACAAGAAGTGACCCTGGCACCTTTGACCTAGTTCACTCTCCTGGATCAGTGGGCAGTGTTTGCAATAGTATGGGAAACTCACAGCAGCATTCCAGCTGTAGCACTCAGGAATGTTGCTCTATCTGGCAGTATGGGAAGATAAGTGGGAACTGAAAAATAAGTGATAAAAATCATACCTCAGTTACCATTGTTGATTTATAATCAAGGGAAAAGAACTACCTTGTTGAAGACAACTGAATTCTTTTGTTTGCTTGATTTATGTTTTAACTTTGCTCAGTGTGGCATAAGAGATGGTTTTCCGTAGCTAATAGACTTTCTTGCAGTGGATAAGTTGGTAGTTAATAGATTGGTAGCTCCTAAAAAGTGGATGATGCAGAGGTTGCGTGGTGTCCCTTTTCCTACGGTGACAAGTGAAAGTTTGTTTTATCAAACCTTTTCCAGCCACCTTGATGCAGTTTAAAGCTGGTCTCTGCTGGCAGGATTCAGCAGCTTTAGCCCTGCCCTAGTTAAATTCAAACAGGTCTGGCAAGTCTGGTTATTAATACTTGTAGCAAAAAGCTCAGCATGTCAGGCACCTGCAGAGAAATTGTTTCATTTAATTTTAGTTCCATTTAATATCATGTAATGTGGAGGGACTCGATTCCAACATCTCACTAAGTCTCTGAATGCTCTGTTGTGGGTTTTTTCATTCCTTTTATCTACCATCACTCTTAAGCTCTCACTGGCTTTTTGTCAAGTTATGCATCTAGACTGGCAAGTGGAGCCAAGAGCACTTGTTCGGGCTGTTTTGCTAGAAAAAACGTTCACATTTGCACCTTAGGTGAGACATGTTTAACAACAAGCTTTGGTAAAATAGTGATCTGTATTAGTGCTTTAAACATCCTAATTTACAGTAGTAATCTGACACTAAATAGAATATAAGACTGAAGGCCTGCCATATTTGCTGAGGTTCACAAGAATTTAGCACAGAAAGTGTGGGAGTAATTGTTTTGTAGCATCCTGTTGTTTCCTAGAAATACAAGTGAAAAATTCCTCTCCTTCCCCACTTAAAAGTAAAAAGAGGTGGGGAATTGAAAATACTATTTGAAATTAGTTAAGTGATAGTTCTCAATTTTTGCTCCTAAGGGAAAGATTAGGAGAGGAAAAGTGCCAGAAAACTGTGACACAGCTCTGAAGTGCACAAGAACAACTGCTGAAAAGCCTTTATTAAATAAGGAGTTGTGTATTCTTAGGTTGAATAATAGCACATGAGCTGAGTCTCTTTGCTTGAATATATGTGTAGTGCCAGTCCTGAATTAAACTGGTCCTTTGTCTCTTAGAACATCTAGTGTTGGTAAGATTTCACCAGTGCTAAAATCATAGTCAGTCATAGACTGATTTACATGCAAATGCCTGTCTCATATATAAAGCTGCCTAAATTAATTTTTTTTTCACTGATACAGAACTGCCAGTTCATCTACATCAGTATTGGTTACCAAAGCAAAACATAAGCTGACGTCTTTATTGCTGGAGTTTTAAAACAAATGTTTCATTAAAGCTTGTATCCCTGAACATGGTTCTGGAATGTTCTGGGATCTGTAGAAAATGCCCCTGCCTGGGGACAAACTGTCTTTGTTCAATGTACATCCACATTATATATGATATTGAGTGTTGCCCATTTTGTGCTGCACATCTCTCAGATCTGGTAAATTCTCTGAGAACAAACTTCACCCTATAGAGTCGATGTCAAACAGTGGTATGGTGAAATTTCAAATAAATACCCATATAAAGACAGTGTTATTGTACTACAAAACCCATTCAGAGCTGTGCTGCTGTATGGGTTGAACCTCTGTCACAGCACAGAACATACTGGGCATGTTGTGTTGGTTTGTTCCTCCCTGTGCAGTTTATGCCATTGGCCTAAGTCATCAATGCAAATTGAAACTTTATTCTTGCAGTGTTTTGTTTTAAGGAAAATTGTGTGTGCTTTTAGACCACGTGGGATCATTTGTTGTAAATTTTGCAAAAAGCACCAGCGGTTGCTGGCCTTGGTGGTGGTAAAACTGTTTAGTGAAAATAAATAAAATCTGTTAAAATGACACAGTAACAATATCAGAGCCGGTTTGCAGTAGTATTGGTGTTGTTCACAAGATTATCTGGGTAGACAAGGCTGTAGGTTTGCTCAGCTTTCTGAGAAGGAGTTGTTTTTCTAAAAGCTGTCTGTCGGAGCAGTGCTGGAAGCTATTTGCTTCACAGGAGCCTCAGCCAGTCTCATTGCTGGCTGCGTAATTTCATCAATAAAATGAGCAGCTCTCACTCTGGATACTTGAAGAGAGAATCTGTGAAAGAAGAGAGCAGCTTGTATACAGTCATTTTCCTGACCATAAATATTCTTTAAGAGATGCCATTTTACATTTGAAATAAACTTTGCAGCGCTACTTATTGCGCAATGATTAAATCCAGATGTGCATAAGAGGAGCATTCTAGTGAACCATATAAAGCTGTTCCTAGCTCAGAAAGCTTTTTCCATAACCAGCAGGTAATTTATCAGTTTAAGAGAATGAAATGAAGGGTGAAGATAAACATTTTGTAGAACAAGAATTGAAAGAATACATCCAGTTAATTTGTTCTCTCCACTAGAATGAAAATGGATCATCTACATCTTTTTCAAGTGTAATTTAATTTGACCTATAACATCATAATGGAATTATTTAAATATTTGAGTGTCTTGTTTAAACTATTTTTTCAGCAACCCTAAGGTAACTTTATTTTTTTCTTTAGTGACACTGCAGCAAAAGTAATGGTGGAGCTATTGGGAAGTTACACAGAGGACAATGCTTCCCAGGCTAGAGTTGATGCTCACAGGTAATACTGACTTCCCAGTTTCCTTAAAAGTAACTTTTTCTCAATTACCAAATTATTTTGATCACCTTACTATTAAGAGTATTGAATGGCCGGGCAGGCCAAGGGCCCTGCCACAGCCTCTTCTGTGGCATTGCTGACTCAATCAAGAGTTTGTCTCTGCAGTAGGTCTGTTGTTTGTAGGCACAGCCAGGTTTATTCCAGTGTGCGAGTGCACAGCAGTGTTCCTGGTCACTGCTGAGAGAGATCAGCCTTGGGTAAGGACTTCCTTACATCAACTGTGCACTCAAAGTCTGAACTGGAATCCTTTATTTCAGATTTTTTTACTTTGTGCCTGTTTTATTATCTAATAATCTTTTCAAATAGCACTTTCTCTTGAAAAGACATTGTTGCCGTCTTCTCTGTGAGCAAGTACAAAGAATATGAACTGCACAGAATAAGCTTACGTGTTGGACAAGCTGGGACTAAATTGATTTGTAACAGTGTATTTTCCCCACTGGCCAAAATGAGTAAATGCCTGTATTTTGATGTTGTAGCTATCATGGTTTTTCTTAGGAATTAGCTATTTAAGTTCTGCCAGATGTGCACTACCAGTAGTTCTCAAGGGAGTTGTTTATACTTAACCATGGAGGAAAATCAGGATGACTCCTTTGGAAAATTAGTGTCTGTGCAGAAGTGGAAACTTCACTGGCTACCCCTACAGCAACCTGCAGCCTGTTCCCTCTGAGAGAACTCGTGTGCCCAGGGCTGTGTCCGTGCAGAACTTGTGTTCTCCTGGTGTCCTTGTGTGGCAGAGCGAGCCAAGGCTTCTCATGTGCTGCTGAGAAAAGCTTTCCTCTGAAGTTCCTGTTTCTAGTCTGGAGCTGCAACTGATAAATCCTGGGCCTTGTGCTGTTTGGTGTTGGGGTTTTCTCTGTTTTCTGTCACATATTCAAGTGTAATTAAATCTTCCAAAACAACTTCTATGAAATTTTAGGAGGTCAGTAAAAATACCTCTAGGAATGAAGGCTGTGCTGGAAATAAATGCATAGATGGAAACTGTAGGGTGATCTGTGGTTTAACCACCTGGCGCATTTCATTTGGGATACTGGACAAGTTTCTTAATGCTTTCTGTTCCTTGGTTTTTCCGTCTGTAAAATGAAGATTAAAATTGGAATGTGACGTGTTACCTTTGATAATAGTTGAAAACCCTTGTGTGTTTCCTAGAAAGCAAGGAACAACAAATTGAGTTGCCCTTAGTCATAACGATGTGTATTGCTTTGAAAGTAAGCATTTTCCTTTTCTCATTAGATGTATTGTACGAGCATTGAAGGATCCAAATACCTTTCTCTTTGATCATCTTCTTGCCTTAAAACCAGTCAAATTTTTGGAAGGAGAACTTATTCATGATGTAAGTAACTTTGTTTTTGGTGAGATGGTTTGATAGCAGTAGACTGCTTTGTTTCAAGTGTCTTTTGAAATCCATTAGAATAGTTATCCCTGTCAGTAATCCTGAGCTGCAATGGGTTATTTCTTTTATAATCTTAAAAAAAAAATTGCATGTGAAATATTTCCCTTTCAAAGTTTCAGAAACTCAGTTACAAGTCCTGTCCTCGCATGAGTTCTGTAGCAAATCTTAAATCTGGGAAAAGGAAGTAAGCTCAGCACAGACTGCCCACAGCTATTGACAGAAGACAGAATTTTAGCTCTTAACATTCTGTTAAATACCCACAGTTGATATCTGTCCAGCCTGCAGGATAATATTTTAACTGTTCTCATATTTGTTTTCCATCCCCTAGCTTTTGACAATTTTTGTAAGTGCTAAACTAGCATCCTATGTCAAGTTTTATCAGAACAACAAAGACTTCATTGACTCCCTGGGTAAGTTTTCAGATCATTATATTTCTGATTATTTACATGGTTTAAGGTATGGAAGCCACTACTTGAGTTTGATTCCATGTATTCAAGCAAAGAAATTTCATAACAGATTAGAGTTTGTGGATTATAACCTCTGCTAGATTGTGAGTGGGCCATATAACTGTGGTTTGTTCTTTGAAAACAAGCTGGTTTATGGCTTTTGAAGAGAACTGTGGTTTTACCTACTGTTGTTTTCTCTTAGAACTCCCCTCCTGAAAGGTTTAACACAGTCGTACTCTAGGCCAGGCCAAAGATCACAACTGCATTGAGTAAACCACCAGCTTGTATAAATATCCTGGGTTTTTTGTGATGAATAACTTTGTAACAGCAAATACTTCTGAGCAGTAAGATAAGGCATGCAAATTGTGTGTGTGTGTGTGTCTGTGTGTGCTGATGCATTAGACCCAGCAAGCCACAGTCTGTCCCAGTTAATTTGTTTCATCACATGAAGCAATGTGATGGAATGTTAATGTCAGCACCCTCTTTATTTACACACTGTGGAAAAAAGGAGTAGTAATTAACACTTTGACACTCCCCCGTTGATGTGTAATTGACTGTTTCAAAGGAGCACTGGTTCATAAGCTATTGCATGCATTAAAATTACGTTTTTTATATTCCAGCTTTTTAGGACAGGGGTCAGTGACAATGCAGAAATTGCTCAATGATGCAGATTTTTTTATTACTGCATTAAGGTTTTGACATATTGGTAATGAATAAATGTTTCCATTAAAATATTTTTTTTTATAACTTTGATTTTGAAATGACACTTAAACACTGCATTGGATGCATTTGAGGAAAGCCATAGTTTTGCAGCCTTTTAACACATGCATTATTTTGTTTAATGGAGTGTGATACAATTCTTAGAATAATTGCCCTCAGAGCTTTAAAGTGGTGGTACTTTGAGTATTAAAATGATGGAAATACCAATGGGATTTTTTGGTGGATAAAATTAGTAGCAAGTTTTTGGTAGCTTGTAAATGTGTATATAGGATAAGTGTATCTTTAGTCATGTGTATCTGAACATTAGTTATGCAGACATCTTATGCTTTTCTTTGTCAGGGGAAAGTGGGTTTTGGGGTTGTCTTTTAGGTACTTGTCCACAGAAGTATTTGCTGAAATTGCTGTTACACCAACATTTGAGTAAATTTATGGCAAATCAATCACACATGTATGTAGCATTAATTGTATTATACTCAATTGTTGTGATTTCTTTTGCCTTGCCTCCCAGTATCTGTGCTTCCCTCCATGAATTAATTCAGTGTGTGAGCTTTTAATATATCTAAGATGCATATAATCTTAGTAAAATCTTTAAATACCTGTGTAATTGTTTTGAAAGACAGTCTTAACTTCCACTTACGCTGATTTCTCACCTGCTTTATGGTGTGCTCAGAAACTTGGTGTGTCTTTGAGCAGCGGACAAGCAGAGATTTGGAGGCAGCACAGATGGAAATGCTGGGAGCTGAATGGTTCAGCCTTGGCTTTGAAAAACAAGGGGAGTTTGGTCTAGACAACAGTGCAGTTATTAGATGAGACACTCAAAAATTATCTGTTCCCAAAGCAATGAGATTTTGAACCATGCTTTAGAGATTTTTTTAAAATAATTGGCCAAGATACCTTTGTTTTAAAGGCTATTAGTACTAAGATTTCAGTGGCAGTAGAGCATGGGCTGTAGTTGTAACCTTTCCTGGACCAGGACCAGTCAGAACTGGCCCGGGAAAGCTGTGCAGCAAAGGCTCCTACAGGTGGCATCAGTTTGTTACAATTTGTTGTTTTATTAATGCTGACAACTTAGGCCAGCAGTAGCATTATCTGTGTCAACTGCATCGCCCTAACATGGCCACAGTTAATCTAGTATTATCAGCAGTCTTTTTCGCAAAGTTAATCAGCATCTCATTTGCATTTGTTAATTAGGGGTAATGTGTGCTAATTGATTTTTTGATGCTTGTAGAGTTCCATTAAACCCAGTTAGGTATAGTTGCTGGTGCTCCTCATTCGTATGAATTATGGTGATTGCATTTTTGTTGAATCGGTGCCAAATAGGGAACCTGCATCATAATTACAGCTAATTAACACAACATGATGTCCTGCACTAATGTGCTTCCCTGCTAGTGTATGGGTGTTATAAATTCCAAACTTACATATTTACTGAAGCAATGGGAATGTTTATAATGTCATTCTAGAACAAAATGATTGACACTCATTTTTAAGAAACTTCCACTGGATCTCAGTTGATACCTCATGGACCTTGGCATTAAGAAATGCCTTGTTTCATCTCAGTGGCTGAGATGAGTAACTTGGTTGACCTAGATGTTTTTCCAGGAAAATGGTCTCTAATTTAGACATGCAAGGCCTTGGCACAGTTCCTTGTGTTGCCATTCATGCAGTCATGTAAAAGATGTAACCTGACCTCAGTCTCGGTTCCGCTGGTTGTGAACAACACTTTACTTGGCTACACTGGACGCTTACATGGGACTCATGATGCCTTTTTTGCTGTGGACAAACAAATTCAGTACCAAAATGCTTTCTTCTGGAACCATCACTGTGAGAGGTTTGTTTTCCGTAAACTACAGGAGAATGAGTGGTGAGGCTGTAAGAAGGTTTTTTAGCATAACCAGCTGTGGATTTTCCATTTTGTTGCATTGCTGTTCTTCCAGGTGATGCAACTGAAAAATTCAATTGCACTCTCACCACCTAAAATTCTGTTCAGAATGTATGATGTTTTTACTGCTCAAAAAAGAAAACTTTTGTAGATAATACATTTTTACTAAAAGCAACTGAATCTTGATGAATTCACAATGAAACTTGCTATTTTAGCAAAAGACAAGGCAGATGCAGGATTTGATATTTTACTTCAGAAAACCAGTTGATAAGGAAAAGTGGAATATATTTTAATGTGAAATGAATTTTAAATTATTGGAAGCATATCTAGTAAAAATAAAATGAAAAGCAAATTATTTGTATGAATTATAATTAAATCATTAGTTAAACTATCAACACTTTTACTCAGGCTTGTTGCACGAACACAACATGGCAAAGATGAGGCTCCTCACTTTCATGGGAATGGCTGTAGAGAATAAAGAAATCTCATTTGACACAATGCAGCAGGAACTCCAGATCGGGGCTGATGATGTAGAAGCGTTTGTCATTGACGGTAAGAACTGTGGTACCACGCTGCACACAGTGCTCAGGAACAAGAACTTTGCAGTCTTCTAAGCTAATGTTGAATATTAGAACAATATTTTAATTTTCGTGCTTTTTACAAGATAAAGCTGCACAACTTCATGCTTAAAGACAGGCCCAACTGTTGTGATTTAACCAGTGTTTTTCTTCTCAGTGACAGGAACTATATCTCATGTAATTCTTTACAGAACTAATAAACTGTTTGCAGATTTAATTTGTTGTCTGGTTTTGTTTGCTGTCATTAAAACAGGATGTGTTTGCAGGGGAGAGAAGTTCATAAAAACTGTACAGGATATTGCTTTAATAGATTGGCACCAAACAATAGGATTTGTGCATGACCTTCGTCTTGTTACATCATTTTGCTTTTCTGCCTACTAGGCCATTAAAACCAACAGCAAAAGAGATTAAGTGAACTGCTGTGTTCTTATGTTTGTATTGATCTAATTTTGAACCGTTTTTATGCCGTTTAATACCTTCGCACTATCATGAAAACGTTGCTCAGAACAGCATTGGTTTTTTGCAGCTGTAAAGACAAAGATGGTGTACTGCAAAATAGATCAGACACAGAGGAAAGTCGTTGTCAGGTAAGACAATTCTTCGTGGCATTTTGCAGAACTTAGTGTGTTCCAATTATTTCACTTACATTTGTAGAATATTTTAACTAGAAGCAAGGTATTGTTCCTATCAGTTGCTGGTAGTTAAATAGTTGCTATTTATCATAATTTTATTAAAGCTCACACTGAATGTGATTAGCTTCTTTAATGAAAGAGTCCTGCTTTCCAGGACATTTCATTTAATGACCTACTAGTGACAAGAATACTAATGACTGTTGTTGCTTTAAATATTTGGGAAGGCTACAGAATTCTCTTAACTGGTAAAGTGCAGCCCTTTCTAGAGAGAAAATCAGAATTTTCCTATTTGCTCATGAGAGTAAAGTAATGCTATAGAAGAGTAATTAGGTGAGTGTGACCTCTCTAGTAACCTTCTTCCAATTTTGTTTTACTTCTCCAGTCACAGCACACATCGGACTTTTGGAAAGCAGCAGTGGCAGCAATTGTATGACACTCTAAACACCTGGAAACAAAATTTGAATCAAGTGAAAAACAGTCTCCTCAGTCTCTCAGACACCTAAGAATTATTTTTTTTGGACCTAGTAATATTGCTATAGGTGAATTTTATTCAAAACTCTGACAATTTGTGGATGTTTCCAAAAAATGTATGCAATTGGTTTAAAGAAGCTAAATATTCTAAATTCCCACACCCAGAAAAAAAAAGAGGCAATAAAACTAACATGGGAAAATGTCTTCTGTTGATTTTCTTGCATAATCAGCAAAAAGAAACTGGCAATATTGGTTATGCTTCTTTTGTTCATTTTACAATATGAGGACCTTTCTTTGCAAGAGGTGTGGGGAGGAAGGGAGGGAGGTCAGAAAAATGATAGTGCAAGTATTTGTAAAGGAAGAGAAAATTTCCCTTAGACCCAAAGGAGGAGAAATGTGACCCAATAGAAGTGAAGCTTCATGAAGCCAGATCTGCTGCCTTATCTCTGTAATCATACCTGATACTTCAGTGTTGAAAGAGACCTTACTGATAAAGAAACTGCAACATATATATTTAAATAATTTGGCAGTAAAGGTAAGCAGAAGATTTTTCTGTTCCTCTGCCACTTAGAACTGCTGGAAGTCGTTGCAAGTGTTTGCAGAAACCATTGTATTCTGAAACAGTTGGAGGTGGTTTTGCCTGAAAACTGAATGAGCAGTCTGTCAGAGAAAATGAATTAAACTATTTCAGCCAAAACTTCTGAGGAGCAGGAGAAGGGTACAGTTAAGTAATCATTTTATTTTGCTGAACATGTATAAAAACATTAACTTATGAACTTTATAACTTTGGGCAAAGACAATAGTAACTTGAATTTGATTGCAGAACCTGAACTAACATTGGGAATAGGAATTGTATACATTTTTGAACATAAGAAATGTTAACGTTGTATCAAACATGAAACTACACATATATACCATATTCTGTAGGAATACCTCTACAATCTGGTTTAGGTAAGTGATCTGTCTATGCCTAAAAGAATGCTTATCTCCCAGCACTCATCTTCACTGGCCTTCTTCATATTTTCTTTTTCTTGCTGAATGGAGTCTCTCCAAATTCAGTATTTTCTCAATTCCTCCTATTTGGTTTTGTATAGTGGAGTTATGAAGAGAGCAGCTGTCCTCATCTTGGAGTGCTTTTTCACTTCTTGCTGGAGTGACAGTCATGTGAGAAGACTTCTGCTTGTTCTGTAAAGCAGCAAATCCTTCTTTAACCTGACAGAATACAAATGTTAGCAGTTGACAACCCAGTGAAATTCACATACAAAGGTTCAAATTGTTGGATTTTGCTGAACATTAAGCAAGCAAGGAAATGTTTACAGGAAAATAAATCAATTGGAGAAAAATGTTTAATTTGAAGTGTTTGCTTCATATTTAATTTAGAAAACTTGGTAATGACAATTACACTTTTATAAACCAAACCTTAACATAAGACTTGGTACAAGAGTGTGATTTAAAAAAGACAAGCTTGTGTTAGAATGCAGATTAGCAATATAAATAGCTTAATTAAAGAGTTTAATGTTGCAATTGACATTTCTATTGCTATGCAAGCATTTGATTAACAAAACCCAAAATCATGAGGTTTATAGTGTTAACTCCCTCTCCACTTCACTGTATAGATGAGAAAGCAATCATAAATGCAAGGTCTGTAATAGGTTGGCTTTTTTATGTTAAAGATCTTTTTGTTTCTTTAATAGTTTTAATTGCTCTTTGATAAATTGCTGTTAAGGTACTTCATATCTATCCAAGTCAAAGACAGATGGCAACACAGTAGGGAAACAGTATTTTTGCCTGACGAGCAAAAACTTCGCATTTGAATAATGAGTTCTCCTCTTGTAATCTGGGGTTGTGTGGCTCTTGAGGGGGCCAGCACACAGCACCAGCCACCTGCCTGAGCAAGGTGCAGCACAGAGTCAGTTCTGCAGGGGATCTGCAAGGTGACCTCTCAGACTCTGCTTCTGGGCTAGGGTACTCCTCTTGCAAGGATCACAAAATGAGGCATTCCCCCTCTGCTCCGTTATTTTTTTAATATTAGGCAACTGTGCCCCAGCCAACTCTAAGGCACTATGTCTTTATCAGGCCTACCTTTATTTTAGCACATTAATTTACTAAATTACCTTCCCTAGTGCACAAGCATTTCTTAAAGTTTGAAATATGAGGAATAAAATGCATTCAAATTATTCATTATTGCATTTGTAACAATGTTACTGCCATGCCGCTGAAGGTACTGATCCTTCAGGTCAGTAATGACTGGCAGCTCCCTTTCAGTGAGGAAGTAACTTCTTCATTTGAGCAATAAAAGTTCCAACCTGTTAATTTTTTCATGCTTTTTCCCAAGGCCTCAGCAAGAAACAGATCATACTTCACAGCAAGCCAGTCAAAATCTCTATGGAATAGCATGTGGGGCTGAACCTGTCCTGTACAAAAAATTGCATGTTTAAACTGAGCTGGGGGTGCTTATTCGTCCTTTGGTACTCAGGCATGGATAGACTAATGTTTAAAAGAGTTCTTACTATTTTTACTAGAATTATAAGTGCACCTGTAGCATTTGTTTATAATTTTTATCCATTTATTTAGAGTACTGCACTGTGGTTGAATGAGATTACCCAAATTGTAGAAGGCTTCAGTCTGCTCTAGTTACAATCATACATCTTAGTCAAAGCAAACCAAGCAGCAAAAAGGACTATCGAGCCCATTTTTAATCTCCCAACAGCTTGTTCATATTGGTCATAAAAATGACAAAGTTGAGAACAGAAGGTACTAGAATGACACCAACGCAGAAAGGAGGGAGTGCTCTGCATTATTGCAGGCTGAGATTTCGTAGATTAAGTATTTGGAAAGTCTAAGTAAGGTGAAACCAGCAAAGCACTGTTCTTGTCCATCTCTGCTTTTACTTAGCTAGCACATCAGGAGCTTTAGTTTGGAGGTGACAAAGCAGACATAACCACAACTAGATAATGAAATACAGCTTTGCTTTAGCTGTAGGTTACATAGTGTAGTTCACTTAGCCTCTGGCTCCACCTCTGAGAAAAAGCAAGAGACACGCAGTAAATACCACCACTGTGTTTGGTGACAAATCCACCTCACTGTCATTCCCAAGTAGTCAGGTTAGGGAAGTCGAATAATGTAAAACATCAGTCCTGTGAATTTCGGGGAATGTGGATGCTGATGGCATCAAGAGCTGATTATCTGCTGAAGTCAGCCAACTTTGTCACTTGAAACCATTGTACACCTTATCCAGAGACAGCCCTAACTACCTGAGAAATACCTCTAGAACCTCTTCTAAAAACGAAAGGTCAGCTGCAGCTGTAAATTACTGTCTCACTTTTGAACGATACATTTAGCATCGGGTCAAATTCTAACAGAGCCGTTAGAGCTATTCAAGCTCCAGAGTCTAACATAGATGTGAAAATGCAGTGGTGAGCCATTGCTTAGTGCCATCATGAATCAAACTGTCTTACAGGGAAACAACAGGATTCTATTCTATGTTTTTACATGTTTGTGTAATGTTACCCTACAAAATAATAAGATTACTCTAACAGGGCATCACATAACTACAGTGTAAGATAAATGGATAGGCTCTTAATTCACAGATGTGCTGAATTTTTATTCTTTCATGGATTCTTTTAAATGGCATGGTCCTATCAAGTAATAAAGGAAACAATGTTTCTATACATTTACATACTACTGTTTTCCATTTTTTTTGTTTTTAACTGCTACTTTTACCGTAGGTGATGATTTTTATTAGGGTACACAATGGACTACCATCTTCCTCCCCTCCCAAGCAGACTGGTTAGCATCTGTTTGATTCATATGCTGTGACTTTTTCCTGCTGCTTTCTATCAACCTTAATTGTGAAAAATGGTGTCTTGTTGCCCTTTTGATATTATTTCGGAGATTGACTCAGCCTTAAAGTATCCAGATGGGTACAGTTGTACAAATATCTGTGGAATTAGCTCACTGAGGTCTGGTCTGCAATATTTTTAATTGACTTACATGTTCTGTGGGAAAAGAAGAATCATAAAAAGCCTTTGCTATAGCATTCCATTCTTCACTAGGGTCTCCCTGGGGGTCTCGGTGGATACTAGAGGTATTCAAAATGTTGGCAGCTCTGTTCAAACTGCTAGAACCTGATTGACAAAAAGGAAATGGCAACAACTGCAATTTAGTCTCCAGGCACTAATTGTGAAGTAACTAAACTGGTTTACCTCTGATCTTAAAAAATTATATATTTTTGTTTTAAATCACTGGATCTTTGTTGTAGGCTTTTGCCCTTCATTTTTTTCTTTCATATGCTTCATCTGCTTTTTCTCTAAAGATGAGGTGTGTTTCTACTTTGATTAAAAATGTTTTCTCTCATTTTCGCATATTAAGTTAATGACAGAAAAGTGATTTATAGAAAGTGTATGTATTCTAAATATTCTAACTGAATATATTTTTTCAAACACTATTACTTTAAACTCACCTTCTGATAACGATAATAAAAGGTATAATTAATGCCATTATAACATGATATTCCAGGGTGACTTGTAATGAAAGAAGACATTAAGACAAAGCTTTTCAGACAATCAAAAAACATTTTAAATAAGGAGTCTTTTTGTTAATGGCTTTATCTCATGTTTCAGGTGGTCAGGCAATAGCCATCTACTAAAGGTAGGAAAGGCAGATGAGTAGATTAATCATAGCCAAGTATAAGCCTCCAGTCCTGCAGAGGCTTTATGCAGCACCAGTAGATTCTGTTGAAACCAGTATCAAATTCCTTGCAAGATGAAAATACAAGCATGCTTTCACAATTACTCACAGTGCAAACAGGAGCTGTTTTGTCACTACACAGATGCCTGTGGATCACTGCATCAATGGTAAAATCTTGTTTTGCTATGAAAATACATGTTACCTCATGGTTATGTAACAGTTATTTCAGAATACTGACATTTTCTCTTGGGAGGAAGAGGAAAAAGGTTTTGTGTTTGTTTTCTTTTTTAAGCATCTGCCAGGAAGATCTTTCCTATTCCCAGTTCATTCCTTCATTTACTGATGTAAATATCAGCTCTCTGGGAACCAGAGTATGGATAGTAAATTGCATTGTGGTTAGGCGGTAAACGGAATTCCCTCAGATAGGTTTACTAAACTCTTTCACCAATTCCCTTCACCTCTAGGTCTCCCATATGGCTAAATGGTTCGTGCTCCAGTCAGTCAAAAAAAAAAATTAAAAATGTAGGTACAGTGTCCACATGGGTTCCACTGCAGGTTTGCCATTTGGGAAAAGATCTGCAAACAAAACGCAAACCCCAAGCACAATGAACACTGGAAGCTGCAGTGCCGTGTACCACAATGACTCGTAGGTGCCCTCACAGTGAGGTTCTCCACTCTCCCGAAGAGGTGCAGGATTCAGAGGGGGCAACAGGCACAAGGAGGGACCTCTCTAAATTGGGCAGAATGAGGCACATCTGGGACACAGACCAAGACCCTCACCATGAAGTTTAACTGGAATTAAAGAGGTCTGGTCACTAGGCAACTATTTGAAGGACTAGAGTTAGTTCCCTACCAATCCTTTGCGTGAACCTCTCAGAGTCACTTGGAGTTCCAGTACTTTGCATACAGAAAGGTTTCTGACAAGAAAAGGAGGAGGAACACAGGGAAAGAATTCGGATCATGCTGTCTCTTCTTATAGAAAAAAGATGTGCAGAACATCGTGTAACTATGCATTTTATTGAAAGAGATACCAAAATTCACATTATTAATGTGAATTATTATTAATAGTGTGCCATCTGAGACTCAGGATTCTGCTACCTTGCTACCACTACTACTGTTTCAGGGACAAAGACATTTCTGAAACTGAACTTCAAAAAATGGTGCATCTGAACACAAATATCCATGGGCAGGGGACCAAATACAGAAACCAAATTACCTATAGAGCTAAATTCATAATAACAGAACAATGTAAAGAAACCAGACTGTTGGGTTTTGCTGTCTGCCACTGGCTGCAAAGCTAAGGATGGGAGTCCACTCTGCTCTTGGTACGTTCAAGGAGCAAAGGTGAAAACACTGCACCAAAAAAAACTCAAAATAGACACAAACGCCCTGTAATGATTAGAATGTAATGATTTAGAAACCCATGGAATAAAGTTCATATTTACTATTTTGCATATGCAAAATACTGCTCAACAAATAATAACCAAGTGTTAATAGTAGGAGATTAAAAAGCTCCTTGAGCACTTAAAACCCCATGTGTTTTCCAGAAGTTGAAAGTCCTTTCACACATTCAACATGTTCAGATGGTTTTAAGTGTCCATCTAAATTACAGATTTACAATAAAATAAAAAGTAAATTTCTGTAAGCCCCATTCAAAGAAGCATCTACTGATTCAAAATCTATCCTAATTTTGATGTAAAATGAGAATGATTGCCAAAAGCTGCTCAGTGCTTTCTAGATCTATGTGGAGCCCTGATAGAATGTCCTCTACGTTAGGTTTAGAAATGCCTATCAAAATTCAGTTTGTCATTGCACTGCTGTTATTTCACAAAGGGAAATATGAGAAAAAATATTTAATCAACTAATTGATTGATAAGGTAACAAAAGCTGTTTAGTTGCATTTATAATATAAACAGAGCAATCTCACCTTTTTGCAATATAACTAAAATGTCAGATTTACATTTTTCTACACTAAGAAATTTCACATTTTTATAATTTTTCTAAGCACTACATGGTTCAGAACATTAATGCTTGTATTTTCTTACCTTGTTCAGTTTCTCCACTGTCCACATTTTCACTGAGATTTTGACTCTGTGTGTTTGAAATAATGTTTGTGTTTTCCACTAAGCATGGTAGTTTCTCTTTTAAAAGGGAAGGCTCCTTGGAAGCTGGAGCCCATGGAGCTTGACCTCTCATTTGATTTACTCTTGAACAAGAACTGAGAGCTAAAAAATTCAAGTATAGTGGAGTTTTCTCAGCTTTTTGATCTGAGGTTGAAAGATCAAAGGATGACCTTACACTTACATTTACTGAATTTCCAGATGTTCTCATGGGTAAAGAGCATGATTCTTTCAGGTGACCCTCAGCAAACTTCCTTCCTGGAACTGTAGTATTCAGCGAGTCTTTTTTCTCTTTTAACAATGTATTATTTGTTGAAGTATTGATGTCCACAGAATGTCCAGTTTTGATGGCGTGTATCTGAGTATCATTGTTAACGTTTTTACATGGAATTAGTTTATCTATACTTGCTCTATCTGTTGGGGGTTTTTTATGAGCACTTTCAAGACCATCCGCCTTTACTGGAGATTTGGCTTCAGCACTTGAAATCCATGTATTTGTAACATTCCCTGTTTGTTTAGCACTGTCTTGTTCAGGTTGCTTGCTGTGCATGTCATCCACATTTATTCCTCTCTCAGTTTTGGGGGGGCATAAATTGAAAGTACCTAAGAGAGACGTATTATCTCTGTGTTCTTTTGCAGTAGCATCATCACCACTTGCATCATCACAACATACAGTTGGTGGATTTTGAGCATCAGTTGCCAGAACACCAGTGCTGTTCATGTTTCCAGCATTGTCATCATTTCTGCCTTCAGCATCTACTTCCAGAGGAAGTTTATCTCTGTGTAAACCAGTCAGATTTAAAGTTTTTTCTGTTTTATGTAATCCACTGCCTACATAATTGTCACTATTCAGCAAGCTACATTTTTGGTATTCTGCTTGAGAATTCTCTTTAGTATAAAGTAGGATGCCAAAACTTAACTCCTTAGCTTGGTGGCTGTCTGTACTTCTCTCATGCAGAGCACTCTTCTCAGTGCAAAGAACAGCTTCAGACTCAGGTTTGGGTGCTTCAGGTGTAAGGACAGTTTTTTTGTGTTGCCTGGTGTCTAAGTTTGCATCTGCCTTGGCACAAGTTGATTCATCTGTGGTATTGCTCAGTTCTTCCTTGCTAGTGTTGGTCTCCTGACTTCCATTTTTCCTGTTACCACCTACAGTCTCTGTGCTGCCTAAAAAGGCCTTTCTTGTCTGTGTGCGGCATGCTGCCAAAGGCTCAGTGCTGTCCTGTGACTTTTGACCTAAATTTGCATTGTTTTCATCTGGTAACATTCTGTGTGTTGTTCCTGGATCTTCTGCCTCTTTGCATCCAGTGACATGCATTTCCAAGATGTGTCCTTGGGTAATTAAATCAGTATCTGTGCCGAGGGTATTCCTGGGAGAAGCCTCCCTTTGCTTTACTTCATAAGGGCTAGCAACATTAATTTCATCCTTAAAACTGTTTTCAAGAACTTGTAAATCTGTAGAGTGAGTGTATTCTCTAGTTAGTGACTGATAACCCAGAGGTTATGTAATGCTTTATTTTTACAGTTTATAATTTCCAAAGAGATGGACTCAAGATTGGTATCGATACTGATATCTTATATTACACACACAAGCCTGTCAAAAAGTTACTGAAGGTAAGTATTGCACTATGGTAACTAGCAAAATATTTATAAACTGAGAGAGCAGAAAATATATTAACATTCTGTAGATTTTAGATATGACCATTTAATTCAGGATTTAAGCCCTCTCTTGTCATATACGATATCTGCAAACATTTATCCTTTTTTCAATAATACTACTTATCTCTATTATCCATGGAAGGTTATTACTTTGTTCTATCTTTAATTCCTCAATGCTTGAAGACTGATCCCTTGTGGTTTTTACTCCAGTTTCTTCTTCATTTCCACAATTACCATATTTTCTTATTACAGACTGCATAAACTCATTTCCTCTCTGAATAGCCTGTATTTCACTGTCTTTTGAGTGTTCTGGACCACTCTAGTATAAGAGGGAACAAAAGATTATAGGTGTTTTAATAATTTACTACAGTCACTGATTAGGTAAAAAGTTCAGGACTGAAATTTAAAATTAATTTTACAATTCTGATGGAAAACAAAGACCATTCACCTGAAGTATAAAAAGTTAATGTAAACAGAGGAAAAGAAAAAAGCAGAATAATACCCTAGAAGAGTAGGAAAGAAATCAAGTCCTGCTATATTACAGTCCACAAAGTTATAAAGATGACAGAATTCCTCAGTGGAAGGAATTTGTATTGTACATGTGGTGACTGGATCACTCCCTCTCTGTGCTGGCCCAATCAGTGACCTGCTCAGTAATTACATGTGGAAAAATCCTGCATGATTGCTGTTTACACCCAAACACATAATATAAACAACACATACACATATAAACAACATTTTTTTCTACCAAACTGCCCAAGACTTTTAACTTCATTTCACAGGAAAATAAGGCTTAAGAATTTGCAATCCCTGTCATTCAGTTCCTCATTCCCTCCCAAATAGCTTTTTAACATGAATTTGAGTCAAATTCAACAAGAGTAGAAGCCTGAAAGATGTGTCTACTTAAAGTCTAAATCACTGATCTGCTACTCCATCTGTATTTGTGTTTAGGTTTGAAAGCTGCAGTCAATAAACTTCTGTGAAAGCCAGGGCCTGAATGGTGAAGATAATAAAATCCCACCAAAATAAAAGGAAAAAAGAGATGCATCCTTTATCATCATCAACTGTTTGGCAGCTGAAGACAGGAGCACGTGCTGGCTCCTGCCCTAAAGATAGGATATAAAAGTAGGCAGATGTGGGAGGGAGCTCAGTCCATAAAAGATGTGGGAAAAAGCTGAAGATACTTGGGAGACTGGAGGTGTTGCAGAAGGAAGGCTGGGATGTGGGAGGGAGTTACAAGAGCTGTGCTTGGGCATTGGATGTGTGGGGAGGACAGAGAATATTGCAGAATGGAGGGAGGCACGTAGACAGCAGTGCTAAAAAATGGGGCTGCAGCCATGCTGGCAGAGTAGGGCATGTAGAACACAAATCTGCCAGAAACAGTTTCTTGCAGGTCACAGAAACATCCTGATGCTCCCGGCCTTGCCAGTTTGGGGGAGGGAGCAGTCACAGTAAAGGGAGGAGGGTCCTACAATCACTTTCCTCCGCCAAATACTCCACCCTCAAGTTAAGTTTCAGTTGAAATTTCTTTCTCTTTTCCTCATGTTTTATCATTATTTCTCCTGTCACTCTGATTCAGAAATTGTACATATTACATCTTTTTCTTTTCTAGGTTTTTAATTAATTTTGCTTCTTTGCTCTATATAGCCCTGCCACCACATTTTCAAGTTTTTTGAATACAAATAGTTGAAATTTTCTTTTTCTTTCATGAAAGCTGTAACTATTTTATAATCTTTTCTTTCTAGGAGCTCTTTCTTCAGACAGAAACACCAAACACCACACTGTAACTGTGTACATCATTCTTTTGTAATTGTTAAGACAGCCACTGCAGTGGAACTTACCACGTTTGTTGGTATGGGCTGAGCTGGTGACTGCATCTGAAACAAACAGGATGAAATGTTCATAGAAAAGCAGAAAGGTTATATGATTCCTTTCCAGATTTTCAGATGGGTTGAAGAAACCTACTTTTCAATAAACTCAAATGGCTGTTCAGCCCTTAAAAAATAGGTCCAAGATGAACAAACTAAAATACCTAAATAACAAAACTTTTAAACCTGGCTTTTAATTTTTTGCCTTTGATTTAGTAAAATATAACTAAGAAACACATATATCCCTAAATATCCTTTCCCTCAACAGACTGTTTCATAGCATGAAATTCAAACCCTTCTCAAAACCAGATCTCCCTGTACATACACACACAAAAGAATTACAGCAGCCCATTGCTGGGTGTAACCCTGTTCTCTAATGGTACACAGCTGCATTACAAATTATGTCAAACTAAATGTGAAGCATGGTAAGGTTAAACTAAATTGCAATCCAAGTCTGTAATGAGGTCTGACATTGTACCTTTCTTTTAAAAATGTCTTTTGTTTAATTACTATTCCAGAGGTGATCAGTGTGAAGAAGTTTAAGTACATTCTGAATTTCATGCCCCACAAATAACCACAGGGATTTCAGATAGCACTAGGTGTAAAAGTAAATATAAGCATATTTCCTTACAAAACTTGGAACCACAGTCAAGATCTAAATCCAAGCCAACACCTTTCTCTTTTACATTTCACTAGACACTGACTCATTAGTGATACAAGGTGAAATTCCACAAATCAGAATAACCAATATGATCTGCTGCAGCTCCAGTTTCTTGGCAGTGTTCCACTCAGTCCAACCTGCCTAGCTTTGGAAATCTAATGATTGTACAACACAAAGTGGTATGGCAATTTGCCATAAGGTAGTGTAAGATGTATATTTGGAAGACATCTGACTTCTTTTGCATTTATGAGCATATGCTTTAAGCTTTTCTGCTTTCAAACCCATGGGGTTATCTTAGTAAGCACAAGTACTCTTTATCTTGAATGCCTGATCACTTTGATTCTGCATCCTAACAATAATTGATATTTCATTTTCATTCAAGGAAACAGTGGTTTTTAAAAGAAACAAAATTTGCATTATACCTTGTACACTTCATACAGCTTTGGCACAATGAGTAATCATTTCAAGTCTAACTTCCCTTGCATTATTAAGCACATATGTGCAGCTGTGTATATGTGCGTGTTTGTGTGTGAGCTATAAACATAAATATGTGTGTGCATTGTGAAGAAATTGATTTTAAGTTCTTCCAAATTCTAAAATATTTTTACTGTTTGTCATTTTACTGACAATTCATATACTAGTTCTAATGTCATTTTACTGACAATTCATATACTAGTTCTAAAATAGTTACCTGTCTTTACAGTCCTAGTGTCTTCCTATTTTCCTAACACAGAAAGCAAAATTATATGCATGAAAATGAGTTTTTCCCTCTTTGAAGGATGGATCATTTTTGGATGTAAAAGTTAATGGAAAATGGATATAACCAATACTTAACAGAACAACAGAATACACTCAATGCACAGAGAAATTTTTTTTATGGCTTCTGACTCTGCCCATTTTCTTCAATCTTATAAAAGACTAGAATACAAATTTGCAATCCAGTTTGATCATGGGGTAACACAGAGCTGCAGGGCTATGTGTTCTTCCTGTCTTTCCAAAAGACCATCTTTGTGTGCATAACCACTTGTTGACTTCCCCTATGTGCCCTGCATCTAGAGCTGAACATGGATTTGGTTCACCTAACAATCCAAGCTAAATTTTAGTTCTACCTGCACTGCATAAAAGTCTTTTACCTCCTGCATTCACCACCTGATGAGTTCACTGTGCCTTTGATGGCTCTTAAAGATGCTATGTGACATAAAGGTTGGTGTTTCCTAAACTAAAACTGAAGAACTTGGAGAACCTGTGTATTGATTAAAACAATCTTCTGATCTGTCCCATGTTACAGAAGCTGAAATTAGTTCCTCTGAGTAGAAGTGGACTTACTTCCACACCTCCAGGGAACTTACACACATTTGAAATCGACTGGGTCTGCCCCAGTGTTTGAGAAACACCCACGCAAAAAGATGTTTGTGAAATAGGATTTAGTAAAGAGAGGTTTTTTAAGTTGCTATCTGTTAGGTATAAATTTATTAATAAAGTAACATCTCAGGTTTCTATGATATAAGCACCCCTCTGGATGAAAAGGGGAACATTCTTTGGGTACAGTAAGTTTCAATGATATTTAGGGTCATTGTCACATAAATTTTTAGGTTGAGCAATGTCAAAGGAAGATCAGTGGACATAACAGACAAGATTAGAAAAACTGTCATTTCTTTTGTTCTCTGGCATTTTTACAAGACACCCTGCAGCTAGTAAAGACACTTACCTGCAGATTTTCCACTTGCTCAGAATGCTGATTTCCCTGAGGAGGATGATAATCTTCAAGATGTCTATGAAGTCCTTTAAGGGAATTCAGCTCATTTTTAATGGTGTGTATTTCTCTTCTCATGTTTTCCTCCTGTAATAATTGCAAGTACACAGAGCACACGAACACTACACTGCATGTTCAAATAGGTAAACCAGCATTTTACAAAAGTATCAACAGCTTAGTAAATGAAACTTAATCCTTAAAAGAAAGTACAGATGCGAAGGAATTTCTTTGTACAAAGTAATTGAGCTCTTCCATTCAAACCAAAATTTTAACCACATTTCCACTACAGATTATAGCTTTTACTAACTGGTTTGGGATGGTTTTTTCACCACTTACTGCAATGGGCAATGCTCAAAAAAAGTGAGATTTGTATTTTTAGCTTTCTTCCTTTTTGGCTCAAAGATAAATGTAATAGTCAATGTTCATGTTCTACCTACACTGTCAAGAAACCACAACAGCAAATAATTTGCTTAGCACTTTGTTTCTGTAAATATCCTCAAGTATCCAATGCTCCTTCAGTAAATATGTAACAATTAAATTTTTGTATTTAAAACTAACTGAATGCTCCAAACTACAACTTGTAAAAAGAACTGAAGAGCAATTTTACAGATATACCTTCACTTAATTTACAAAGGTTTCCAGACCAGTGTTAACTTTATCCTTGATGACTTACTTTAGGAGATAAAATTTCTAGCTAGCCATAGCAGAAATATGAAAAGGAATAAAAATTATCTTCTAAAGAATAGATGCAAACATTCCTGAGAAATAAGCAGGACAAATTCCCATGTCTATAGAGGAAATTATGGCATAAAATTCTCCAAGGAATCAGGGAGATCAAATCTTCTCAGGGAACTGAGCACCAGAACAGTTCAGCTATTTTGTGGCCTCATGGTTGCAGTCATCCCCACAGTGGCTGCACTCAAAGGAGTGAGCCTTAGACAACAGGATTATAAGGACAACTCTGCATTATTTCCCCACTGCTTCCCTGGAAATCTATCTACCAAAATCAAAACCTTTCTGGCAGTAGGTGCCAAGTACATAGAAATAAAAAAGACAGACTATTAAACAAATGCTGCTTAGAGTCTGGTTTCCACACGTTAATCAGATCTTGTCTTATTGAAGTGGCATTAATCTTTCCTACGTCTAAACATGCATTTATTATTGCAGACAATTTTTACAGCTACAATGTTTTGCTAATTGTTTTGGATTAAATAATTACTGAAGTATTCTTTAAAAGTAATGAGGTAATAGAAAGAATGTCAAATATAGAAGACAAACTATTGTTTAGGTGTCCACAGACGTGAATTCACTAGGGGGACATACCAGACATACACCTTTTCTCACCCCCTTTCACCCTCAGTCCACACTGAAAAATTGCTTTCAAATCAGAACTGCAGGAAGAGCACTGACCTTTTAGAGCACAGAAGTCAACCTAAGTCTACCCTTAAAAAATATTCATTTCTTGAAGTGTCTGTATTACTGGAGAAGAAATGAGTTGTCTTTATGGTATTATTTCAGCGATATTTTCTTGGCTTTTAGGAATTACTTGAAATGCTTGACGACTATTCCAAAAAACTTTTAATACTATAGCATTTAATTTAATAAACCTACATCATTTTTCCAAGTTCTTAGTGCCTTCTTGTGCTCATTCTGAAGATTAAGGAACTTTTCTTCATTTTCCTTTGCCTTCTCCCTTTGCAGCTCATTATCTCTTTCAAGGGCCTGCAATAAAATTAATTATCCAAAAAATAATCAATACCACATTAATGAATTTTGATGTGTTTTATGTTGCTTGGACCTTTGCTTCTAACATGCTGCAAGTGCCATACAGATCAGTGATAATGTGCTATCTCAACAATAATTTTCATAAATTAACAGAAAGGTGCTTATAGTTTAGCTAACAGGAAACAGGGGGAGGTTATGAAAAAAGAAATGGCTATAAAAGGGTATAAAAACACTTGCCATTATTCAGTTTCACTGCATAAGTTTTAATGTGCTGAAAAAGTAATATAAAGTCCAGAGATGAGAGGTATGAAATGTAGCATAACCGAGACCCACTGTACTTAAAGAAAAAACTACTGTATACTGACAGGAAAAAAATATTTTATAATGAGTTTTTCTGTCCTAAATTGTTTATTAACTTTTCTTACAAACTATATAATCTTTACATTCTAAAACATATCTACTGCAACATGCAGTATATATCTGATTATGCTTTAATTTATTTTTATTAGGTCACTGAAATAGGAGTGCATTGAAATAACAGTAATATTAAGTTTTATACTACCATAACTGTATTTGCAACATTTTTGGGTTAACTCTTTCAGCTTTACTGTGCTAAATTAAAGGAGTCTTGTGTAAATCAACAGTAACTTCACACATGTATCAGGTACTCTTGGAATTTTTATCCTATCACATTTTTGTAGAAAAACAGTATGGAAGATATTTCCATTAACTGCTATACAGATGACACAAATATATTTGATAATGTAAGCATAACTTCAATGCATGGAGCTGTATGACCAGATACATAATTATGACTCTGCTTAGCTCCTTTGAAAGTCCACTTGAAAAATGTTATGGAGGCAATACTCCAAACCAATTCCTTTTTACTAAATTTTTTAACCAAAAATGAGCCGACTTTTTGATTCACTTAGCATCAATTTTTAAATGCCTATGTTAATTTAGCTACACTGTTAATAAAATTATATTTTACAGGTACTAACACTAGGAAAAGTCAAACCACCTTGCACTTTTGTACACATTAGAAAAGTTGTACGTAAGAGTATACTGGATCTTCTTTGACAGATGATGCATTTATAAAGATGAGACAATTCAACAATACATTGCCTGAATCATCACACTCTGATGTAGCATCTTTTATCCAGTTGTATAAACCAGGAGTGCAAGACTTGCTCTCTTTGATGAACCTGCTCTTAACTCCAAGGATGCTTTTACTTACATCTCAAATGCAACCTCCTCAGTGATGGATTATTATAGTTATTCACAGCATAGCTCTTAGGGCAAAATATCAGAAGTAGCAGATGTATGGAACTGATCATATGTTAAAGCCAATTGTACAGACAGGGGAATACCTGAATTCCTTGCATTCTCAAGTATTCTGTCATCTGTTAAATAATTAAATTTTTTGTTTTGAAGTCATACTGGCACTGGTATCCTAGCACTAAGTATGCCTGCAAAAATGAGAAGGGATCCTTCTTGAATGTTACCTTGCAAGTATTCTGTCATACCAAGCCTAAAAATAAGTAATTTTTTGTGAGTATAAGAATAAAAATATTTCCATGGGACTGTACAGTTACTCCTCTAATTTTTCTGTTATTCTGAAGAAACTCTTTTTCTTCATAAGCAAGGCCCAGAAATTCAGCAGGGATGTTGGACAGGGCCTAAGAATAACACTTAACCTTTAGATCCCATTTGTTATATTGAGGCTCTAGAATCAATAAAGATGAAAGCAGTAGCTCTCAAATTGGAAGGGAAGTGGGTAGACCCTTCAAGTTACGTATTCAGCTCCCTATTTTATAAGTTCCATTTGATGTTTTAAAAAAATGCAAAAATGCAACATAAGAAGCTAACATCATCTCATTCCATGGAATATCCTGGTATTTGTATCAAACTGAAAAAAAAGTCTATTTACATCAGTCTAAGTAGTGAAGGTTGAACCAAGAGCCTCTTATTGGTTATCCATGCCTTGTAACACCGCTTTCTGAAGTGTTTATGCCTGCCAGAAGTTACCTTTGAGGACTGCACTGAAGCTTTGATGACCAGCAGTGGTTTGTACTGTAGACAGAACAGTAGAAGCAGTAATACTGTTCCAATGTCTAATACAAACAGACCCAAATCAGAGCAGGCTCTCATCAGAAATAGCATAATTGCAACCAAAAATCCATTTTTGGCCTGCACAGGCTACAAAACAGAGACTTGTGTTCATTTATACCTTAAAAGAAGAAAACAAGCCGTACTTGTAGACATTTATGCTCAGTCTTCAAAGAGAAGATTCACAGATACCATTTACTGTTTTAGCTGGAGCTTTAAGGCATACTATAAACTTTATCTGAGATGGGAAACAATAGCTCAGAAATATTATCAGAAAAAAGCACTTTAAAATACACTTGCTATTCAATAGTCTTAACACAAACATCCTAAAGGCTTCCTGTATTATGAAAGTCATCATCAGTAAGGTTATATATGAATTAAATTATCTCAACCTTTTGTTTTTATCTAAAAGGCAATTTCAATTATCTTAAAAACTAAAAAGCACATTACCTTCTTAGTTTAACAAAAACCAGGATTATATGAATAGCAAGTAATCCAGCTGTTTCACTGGACCCAGCATGTAAATAACAGATTTATGCAGAAGCTACAGAAAATCATGCTACTTTAGGCAATTCTACAACCAAAGGGTTGTTCAGTTAATCTTTGTAAAAATGTTGCGGGTACTTTAATTCCTACGGAGACTTTAGCCAGTTTCTGATGGAGAGCATAGTTCACCTTTAACATTACTTGTTTCATCAAAATGTAAAAGTCCTCTATTTATATTGTGGCAGAAGGCAAACTACTTACATCTGTTAAGAGTAAAGTCTTAGGGGAAGTGAATAATTTCAAATTAGCATAGGAGCATTTATTTAGAAACAAAAGTACATCCACACTGGAAGTTCAATTTGAAATTAACTGAACTCCTAGTTCAAAACCTTGGCCTCAAAGAGTGGAATAGTGGTGTTTATGTCTGGACAAATAGTAGACAATAATTTTTAATAGTCCAGTCAGTGGTTGTACCTGAACTCTGCATGGCACCTCTGATGGGAATGGATATGACCTTGATCTTCAGTGCACTGTGGGCCAAGCTGACTGCTACTGAAATGTAGAATCTAAACTGTTCTGAGCTGCTTTTACATGCTGAAAAAGGAACTGAGGAGTGCTGCAACTCCATGCTCTCCAGCATGACTACTTCCCACCTCTAGCATAAATACGACACCAGAAAACACAGCAAGAAAGGGCTGAAGATAGTGCTCTTAGGCTCTCTGCTTTAAGAAAACTGAGGACAAGCTCGAGCTATGAATGAAGATCTGAAACTTGAAATGTTGTCCAGAAATGTATACCTATATGAAAATTACAAGAAACAAAAGTAATAAAATAATTTGATTTCAATATTTGAAAGCAACCCTGTTCTGGTTTTGCCCTCTAGAAATGGCTGCTAAGAATGGCAACCATTATTTACTTTAGGGAGAGAAGTAAAAGAGGGAAAGCAGAGCCTGTGCTTCAAGGTTCGTGCTGACAGTTAAAGAGCTGAGGGAGCAATGGAAGTGAGGTCAAAAGTTCTGAAAGGCACACAGATGTCTTTAACAGCCCTGGACTTAAAAAATACGTAACAGATAGTAACAGCTTGTCTAATCGAGAAAAATCTGACCTGATAGTCTTCTTTCAGTGCATTTAATTCACTTTCCATTCTAACATTTGTTTGGGTTATTCGCTGAAGCAGCTCCTGCACGCACTGTAGAGAGCTGAGAATTTCCTTATTAATACAAACAGAATAGGATATACTGAGCAAGATTTTGTTTCTGGAGTTTAAACATTGGATAATTTATGTCTTTTATATTAATATATTTATTTTTTTATTCTGTCAGTGTTTACAAAATCATGTCTGTAAAAAAGGTACTCCAACCTCAACACTGGGGAAAATTAGTAGGGAGAAATCAGAAAAACACCTGTTTTTTCTGGCCTTTCACTGTGGAGAAGATAACATTATTATAAATTATTATAACTTCTTTTTCAGACTTTTCCTACAATTAAAATGAAATCCACCCAATCTTTATACATTCTTCAGTGCAAATCTGGATAGAATATATCAAATCCAACCCCACTTGGGTGATTTCAATTCAGGACAAACAGAATAACTTTATCTTACCATATCACAGTTCTGAAAAACATGGAAAATCCAAAAGAAAATATTCCATAAATGGATCACCCTTACATGAAGTTATTCTGTATGTCCTGAATTAAATCCTAATAGACATGAACTACCACCCATTAGCTATGCATCACTATGCAATGGTGCAACTACACAATATTTGCTGTCAGGGTCTGAGCTTCTGTGGTACCTTCCTCAAGACTGTATTGTTACTTCATGGAGAGGAATTTTTAAAAAAAGAGCCACCCAAACTGAGCTGATTTGAGTTAATGAAGGTGCCATGGATTTACAAACCCCATGGGCGCTGCCATGAAGTGTGTTGCAGTTTGCTGGATGCTGAGCCCTTTTCTATTAAACGCTACAAAACACATTTCCAAAGTTTCAAAGACAGAGTGAATGACCCAGACAAGCCAATCACCACTCCCTCAAGACTACTTACAGCAGTTACTAAAAGAAGACCTGCACAGAAAAAAACCCCTGAGTTTCAGGCAGAAAGGAGTCTTAAATGTGCTCAGTTGCTTCAAAATACATTGAGAGGAACATACTACTAAAACGAAGTACTTTGACATACTTGCAAAGTGTTTTCAAATTATTCTAGTTTTGCTTTTACTGGATACATAGATACAGCTGTCTACTAAAAATAAAATCAATATTTTAATGTACTGTCGTTCCTTTTCCTGCATGCATAAATAACATTTTTGCACTGAAGCTTAATTTATTTTTTTTTCAATTTTACATCTAGAAAACTGAACTGCAGAGCTGTGGAATGGCTTGGCCAGTGTCATCTGACAGGTCAGCAGCAGAGTTGGCCACATCTTTTAAATCTAGTACAGTTTTCTCTCAAATAGACCAGACTGCTTCTCTGATACAGTTTAGTACAAATCAGCTGTAATTTAAATGGTATTTCTAGCCTAAGTCCAAGAACCACTGAAGCCAACATTTCAGTTAATCGAGATGGTGAATTGTTAGTACTCTATAACACAGAAATCCATGTCTTCTAACCCAAGAAGTTGGAGGAAACATGAAGTTCATCTCTGCATTAGAGCCCTCCCCAGACTATATCAAACCCCTCCATATGTTAAAACTAACCTAGGAAACAAACTCTAACAATTCACAGAGAATAAGAGAGACACAAACCAGAATCATTCTCTTAGATAACACATATCAAATATGCATACGAATTATGCTCTACACATCTCCATATAAATGCTTTTGGTGCATTCAGGGCTGGGAAAGTAATGAGGCCTGAATATGTCTCTCGTTTTTTTCCACGTGTTTATTGGCAATTTTTTAAAAGCAGGCTCAAAATGCAAACAGGCTCTTATGAATTGGAAGTGTGCTGCTGGATGAGTGCTCTATGGGCATGCAAGCAAGATTCTGCTTTTGTCCCTCCCAGGGACCAAGAATGATACACTGTTCCCTTTCATGAACTGCAGAGTAAAAATTCTGCAACCGTTCAAGAAAAGGAAAAAAACCAACCACTCTTTTCAGGCTTAATGTTCTACAAAGCAGTGTATTATGTTATTACAGGGAAAAAATTTTTTTGCTATATGTGGTACTTGACTCCATAGCCTTTATTTAAATATCAGAATTTTTTCTGGAACATACCTGAGTTAGCAAGAGAAGACAGTCCTAACTCTGTTCAGGGATGTGAAGGTGTTGCTTAATAGTCTAAGTGTTTATGTTCTGTATGAATGGAACATCATTTCCTGTGTATACTATTGACAAGTTAATCCCATTTAGCCTGGTTTCAATACCAGCGATATTAGAATAAACTGTTGGCAACCAGAAAGCAGAACAGCCAGCATGTCATGCCAGCCTTACTGCTTATTTATACTAAACCCACATGTAGGGAAGTGTTTCATGGGTATACCATCTGACTTCGAAGACAAAATGTAAGACTTGGAATAAAGTGTCAAACAATGGACTTTGTTCTGGTAATACTCTTTCTAAAAACTGAGCAGTACGATACCACTTATGCTAGTATTAAAATATTTCTGAAATGTAAACAAGTGAATTTAACTAGTTTTTGTAGCTTAGTATAATAAGAAACCTAAGTATGAAATATAGCACCTATATTCTTAAGTGATTTTTAATAGCAAAGCTGTATTAACAACTCACCAGCTTTTCTTCTTTAATGTGACTGTTTTCTTCTTGGACTTTTTTACTGACTGCTGTCTCCTTAAAAAAAAAAAAAAGACATGAAGAACAGTAAAAGACATTTTAAATTACTGTCTATTTTCTTTAATAATATTGTATTAATGTGATATAGTGAATCATCACGAGGCTATTTAAAGAAACTGAATTATTTTTAAATGTCTTCTTACCCATTTCTTTACTATGAAATTGTACTGATATTCATAGCATATTTATTTCCCTAGAAAAGGTTGTAGAGGAAATAGTTTAATTATACTGTATATATAGTTAGTAGAAAGGAATCACTAATCTGTATGCATCAGAGATCATTGCCAGGAGGTTTGCTGAGCGAAGAACAGAAAATATTCACCAAAACTTTCATTTGTTTAAATTCCAAAATACCATTCTGATTTTCTGTTGCAGTTCTTGAAACTGTTTTTCCTTCACTGCAAGATTGATGTTTTCTTCTCCCACCCTGTACTGAGATGTGACCTTGGACCTTATCAAGTCTGTAGTTACTTTCTTCAGTTCCTTAACACAGGAAACACATATAAATAGTTCATCCAGTATAGGCATTGCAATTCAAAACAGAGACAAATCTTTTAAACTATCCTGGTCATGTCCCACTTTGAAATAATGTATGGAAACAACAGAATAAATTAGAGGTACTGAAATGTGTAAGACTGGCTTACTAAACTTTAGACTTGTCACATGTGACTAAAACTTTATTTTCACAGGTAAAATGTTACTGTACCAATTTTACTCTGTTTGAAGTATTTAATTAATCATTTTGTTATTTCCTCTTCCAAGAGGTATATTAGAAGTGGACATTGAGTTGGTATTGGTAAAACTTTCTTCACCCAGATATACAATAGGAATTACTATTGTAACTACTGTGTATGTTCTTGGGAATGAGGAGGAAAAAAAGGGAGAACAGTGATTATCTGGTAAAAACAGGAACTGGCTATAAATTTGGAGGATCTTTGCTTTTCCTGAAACGTTAAGTACTTAATCTCAAGAGAATGCTAAATTAATTTTATATTAGAAGGTTCTACAACACGATGCCTTTGATTTCATAGTCTTTATCCTCTTTTAAACATCCTGCAGCTTTTTTTTTTTTTTT
>VZTE01001942.1:941220-968720 GCA_013397775.1 Eulacestoma nigropectus
GTATCTGTTTTGTAACCAGTTTATTCAGAGCTCCTAGTGCAGCAAATAAACAGCAAACGCTTTGATCTCATTAAATTACAACTTATAGTTCCTGGAGTCATAAATATTGTGCCCTGTTCTCCCCCTTCCCTCCCATCCTGGTGCAAGGTAGTCTGTTTAATATCGCTCTCTCCTTGAGCACCCTGACGTTTACTCAGACAAATAGCAGGGGTTATGAATGCTGCTCACAGATAGTATCAAGAATTCTCCGTGATGCCATAGTGGTGAACCAAGCATTCAGAATGGTAATAGTTTTATCTAACAAGTAAGTTTGGTCTGTTTAACTTTTCTTCACAAAACTGGAATTTCAGTTATCACAGACAGAATTATCACAAGGCAGTGGTTTAACTGTTCTGGACAAAATCATAGAACAGTACAAAAGAAGAAGGAAAGATTACGTTGCAGCTGAAATTCACAAAGTTTTATGGAAAATACAAGTATAGGTAGTACTTTTAAATAAATCATTTTTTTGCTAGAGGCTTTATTTCTCCTGAATTTTAGCCATGAATAAATCTAGAATGATCTAGTAAGTACTAAATGTAATTGCAGAATCAATTACAGAACTAAAAGCCAGCAATGCTTTACAATTATTATATTCTGTAAGCTAGTTAGGTTTTTCCCATCTTTTGCAAAAAAGACATATATTAGTTGTACTGTTTTCACTGGAAGGCTCTGCAATGAAGTATGCAAGGAGACTTCCTTCCATTAAGTGGCAGAAAGCGCAAGCAGCTCTGACTCTGTAAAGTGACAAGGTACACTGTGCCAGCCTGCACAGAGAAGCAGATTAATGGGACAGACAGCACAGCTAACAGGCTGGGTGCCACACAAGCAGGTGCAAAAACCTGCCGTGGATCTGATACCAGGTATTTTCCAAAACTCAGACTTTAATGTATGCAGAAAAACCTTACTACTTATTTTGTCATGGGGAAAGTACAAGTCACATGAAGTAAATCATGCCCTTAAGGTAGAAAAGATGACTGTGTTTGCTTCTTTGTAATGTCAGGTGGATGTGTACAATCCATCTGGAACCAACCCCTGATGTGCTAATACAAAGCTGTAGGCAGGAAAAACCAAAACCAAAAAACAACCAGAACCCAACACAAACTCCCAAAAAAACAAAACAAATGAGACCGCCAAAAATAATGGCAAAGTTTTCCATGGTGAGTGAAATCACAAGGTTTGTAGCTACAAAAATAATAGAAAAATAATTTTATACATACATACATGTATTTTCTTATACTCTGAAATGAATTAAAATGTCACCCCAGAGTTTTTGCTTTCTCTCATTATTAAATTCACAAGTAATATTCAAAAACCTATAAATTAAATTGAACATGAAAAATAATTTTATCAGTTCTGGAGTGTGCTGAGAGAGAATGATAAGGTTTTAAACCCACTCCCTTGATCTGTTTCTAGCCAATGCTTAGGGACATGGCTTCAAAAAACTTCATGCCAGCGTAAGCCAAGAGTGTCACAAAATCCTGGTCCTGCTCCTTAAACCTGCTTTCCTGCTCCAAGTTGATCTAAGCTAAAACTTCCACTTTTTTGGTTGGGTTTTTGTTTGTTTGTTTGTTTGTTTTGGGGTTGTTTGTGGGTTTACGGGGTTTTGGGGTTTTTTGTAAAATATAGTTTTGGTCAATACAAAATTTTAATTCTACTCTCCCTTGAGAACACACAAATACATGTTCCAGCAGGAAGAAGTGGTGTGGGACTCGAAAAGCAGCCAGCACAGGCAGATGAAACCACTTCCCAAGACTAATACCCTATGAAAACTTTACCTGTATTCAAAATTATACCTATATCTGTTTGCTCTCTCTTCCTAGATTGCTGCATCCCTCTTGTAATCTTTTGGGTCTTGAGCAGCAGAGTTGGTTTTTAAGTAGCGGAATGAAAGAAACCTTTTTCTTGGCCAGATATCAATGCAAGCATTTTCACAGTGGTTGAAAAGAATCCTACCACACTGAATATCAAAATGTTCAAATCCTAAAACAAATGTTACTGAAAAAGAAATTTCACCACACAGTCCATTACATTACAATTCAGGAACTGGACTTGAAGCAGGCAATGTCAAGAGAAAATTACAACCTCTCTAAATAATATTTCTTTCCTGAAACCCCAAAAGAGTAAACCTGTGCAGAATAGACCTCAATTTCACTCAAGTTTACTGTTGTACATATTTAACACCCTCATAACATACTTGCAATTTCATTAAAATTGGAGATTAATTTATTTTTTTCCATAAATGTTAAATAGCATTCACTAACTTCACATTCCCATTAAGAACAAATGTGTGAGATCATCCAGGTCTGAGTCAAAGCAATGGCTGTGATAAGAGCTGACAACCAAATTAAGATTTTAGTACCATGGGTAGTCATTCCCACTCCAGCACTGAGGCTACAGAGGAAAGAAGTTTGAACTCATAAGTTGTCAGAGCTGTTAGAGATCAGTCAAGTCTCCAAGGCAGATAAAACCAGCTTTAGAAGTTGTCCCATCTTGTGCTGTAGATATCATGACTTCTTTCAGCTATGTAGCAAGTGAAAACAGCCTGGTAATCCCTTTTCAAAACTCTTCTAAATATCCCAGTTCAGATTGTTCAGAATAGGATGGTCAAATACTAAAAACCAATAAGAAAGTCAGAAATAACTAAAATAAAGGTATTTCCTGCTGAACTGAGGAAGCCAGATTAAGTTTCAGTTGGCTGCCTTTTCCTGCTTATCTAACAGTATTTATTTAAAATTCATAACCCTTCTTGGCCTTAAGAATCAAGAGTACAGCTGAAAAACGAGTGGATCAAATAGTATGTTTGATTGCTGGAGTACATAAATCTCAATTTCTCTCTCACACTTATGTTACTCATAGATTTCACTATGTAAAATTTTCTTAAACATTTCTATTTTCTTACCTCTCAAATTACTTACCCTCAGAGAATACTAAGTAATTAATTATTCTTGGTTTCTCACCAAAAGCAACAAATCCAATTTACTGTGATGTTTCAGTATTTCTAAAACTCCTCACTTTTTTATTTACAATATACTACAATAAAGATATGCTGCATTTTAGATGAATGCTTCTGTTTCTGTCACATGGCTTTCCTAAAGAGGAAAGGTATCACCACTGACACCTTCCAATATTTTGCTGTTTCTCTTCCATCCATCAAATATTCCAGATAAATGTAGGTCTTTTTATGTAATCTATCATTTGAATTATGTAGCTAAATAAAGATTTTAAAATACTGCAAGACCTAATTGTGATATAGAAATTAATTTGAGCATTTTTCCAGTGTTCTGCTTTACTGTTACCATGGGTTTCAGTCTACTTTTATGATAGTAAGAGTTCTGAAATCTTTGATCACTTCAAAACTTGATCTTTTTGACACTGAGGTTTGGCATATTATATTCTAGTATGTGACTAAAAAAATCCAGATTGAATTCCTGATCAATTTTTACTGTGGCTAGAATATTTCCACATAATAAATACAAAAATTACGTAAAGCACTAAAGAAGGTAAGAATGAAACAAATGAAAAAAATCTCAAACTGTCTATATTTCAAGATAAAATTAAATTTTAAGTCTGGCTTTTAGTGGAATCATACTTCAAAGAACCTTAACAATAAGAGGCTACATGCTCTTAAGAAGAAAAGAAACAACAGTAGATTCAGGGAGAATTTTCAAGTACTTTTGTACCTTCAAATCCCATTTTTCAGGCAAAGAAACACTATGGAAGGTAAACATCCATTTTTTGATCAATATAACCAAAAGATAACATGGTCATAGTCCCTTTTCCTCATGTACAAATTATCTTCTCCCCTTGCCCTTTTTTGTTTTCAAAAAAATTCACAAACTTTGCAAAGATTCCATGGTAATTCAAAGCATTCACCTGGAAACTGGGGATTAACATGAGGCCAAGAAGTTGAGATAGTAACGCATTTGATCCCCACATAAAATCATTACAGAACCTACAGGCGAAAAAAAAAATTAAAAAGAGAGGAATAAAAAGATAAGGAGATATAAAAAGAGATATGGTGTGGAAAGATACTGAGTTTAAAGAACAATTCTGACTTACGAGCGTCCTTTTGTTTTTTCTTTTGTCAGCTCTTAAGAAACGGTTCAAAGGGAAAAGAATGTTATTCTTCCCACTATTACCTATGTTCAAGAGTGCAACTCAAAAATGTACTTGGCAAAGAGTAGTTTCTGGATAGAGGCAGGAGAAAAGAGCTTAGTGGCAACTTCCTTGTAAATAGAATCACTATAATCTGATGACTCAGCTGCCTTGTCACCAAACTCCCCCACTTCTGACAGGGATTCAGTGACACATTTTATCCTATGTTCAAGTCACCAGCTCACTTCCATGGCAACTGCTCTTCATGTCGGTCTCTGACTAAACTGAAAACACCACTGCTACCTTCCATATCAGATGGAGACGCAATGACAGCACAGCATAGGAAGAAGAGAGTTGACTAATAATTAGCAAGAAACAAGGAGGACATTGTAGAGGTAAATAAAAATTCACAGATTATAGAATATTCTCAGAGCTGTTCCAGTTTTAACTGAAGTATTTGTGGAAGCATAAGACTAATTTAGCCATTAGTCATAGAATGAAAAACAGTTCTGCTGCTTGTCCACTACTTCTACCTCAGCAGCTGTTGGAAGGCCCAAAGAATCACAGAATCACAGAATATTCTGAGTTGGAAGGGACTCACAAGGATCATTCTCCGTTCAGAAATGTGCACTGTACTTACTTCCTTCAGATTACTTATTTCAGTCTCTTGTCTTTTGTTCACTGATGCTAGTTTCTTATTGTGCTGTATGGCTTCCTGCACTTTAAACAAAAGTTAAAGCATGTTAACAAATAATTTCACATTTGAACAAATATTTGGTTTATAACTGAAATAGATGTGCATATAATTTATTTTTAAAAATCTTCATAGAACTGCAAATACTATTCAACTACTTTTTCTGTGTAGTTTGATACCAGACTGGAGGATTATACCAGGTGGTACCAGTTGTTTGTACCTCAAACAATGAGTTAAGACTTTTCTATATGTTAGCTTGCTTTTTTTAACTGTAATTTAATTTTTAGTGTCTCGTGATGTCATTTTATTAGGACTTTTAATCTTGGTTTTGTTTTTTAACCAAGATTTTGCTTGCAATTTTCTGGTGAGTTTGATTATTTTCAGACAAACACAGAATGTAATGGGCCACAGAACAAACAAATAATTTACAGATGTACAGTTACGTTCATATAGGCCACGGAAGACAGCAAACAGCAGAGGATAGCACAGCAGAAAACCCTAAGAATAACTTCTATTCCTGCTGAAAGGGAAGGGAACTTTCTCTTAAACTTCATACAGGTGAGGATATCACTGGGAAATTGTTTGAAATTCCACAATGGAAAGCTGAAGATATTTACTGGTTCCTGAACTTTTTCAGACAGCCCTATTCGATCTTTGTATTTTGATCCTCTGAGCTTCCCCTTAGTCCTTTTTCTGTTTTCTGATTCCTCTTCATTCACCCTTAATCTTTTTTCTTTGTTTTCCTCAATAGTCTTCTGGCACCACACTTGAACACAAGAGCTGTAGACACCCAGAAATTTCTCTCCTTTTCTGCTAGAGATGGCCATCATGGGGAATGATGGACAGCAGCCTTACAGTACAATAAGCAACTTAGCAGTTTTGAATGAGAATATGTGCTTTAAAAATTAAAATAATGAGGAATGTAACAGCTATCCTCTGACACAACTTAGGAAAACCCCTTGGAAAAATAAGCAGGCCAAAATTGGTAAAACTCTCTCCTATCTTCCAGAAAAAGTCATGTGCTCACTCTCTAGGTTTGAAGCACAATCAGCAAGACATTGGTTAGCCAGTAATGTTCTGTATTTTAAATCTAAAAAATGTAATACAACAAGTAACTTGAGGTACTGAAATACCACAAATATACACAGAATATGTTACAGTTTATTCAAACTAGATTTGAAAAAAAATTTGGGGTTTCAGGCAGAAACAAAAAGTTTAGTAAGATTCAGTAACTAAAAAGTTTTTTTGGTGGTTTGGGGTGGTTTTTTTGGCATTTTGGGGTGGTTTTTTTGTTTGATTAGTTCCTCGATATAATCTCCTGTGTGGTCACACACATGACTGTAGCAGTGGATCAGCGAAGAGCACTGAGGAACCTACCAAGGTATTTGATGCTTGGCATGGGACAGCTGCTATTTTTCTGAGTTTCAACTGTTTCCAACTCAGTGTTGTCAAAGCACAGCAAAACCAAATGCTGGAGGACATTTAAGACGTACATACCACTGTGCTCTAGTTTTCCATGAACACCTTTTACAATTCCAAACTGAGACGCAATAGTAGCGTAACACCTCTCAAGTTCATTCAGTTTCTTATGATGCTCTTCTTTTGCTGTTAAGTGCATCTGCAATTTTTGATCCTGTTAGGAACATAAATGGAGCACCCATTTAATGACAGTAAGTAGCTCTCCAAATGCTTTTGAATATAACAGCATAAATGCAAAATCATTCCCAGAATCTTTCAGTTGTCTATTTCATATTTAATGATCTTTTCCCTTTTCCAGATAGCAGGAAGATAGATAGAGTCACCATGATAATCAAAGGATTTGGGTACCTGACGTTTGAGGAGAGGCTGAGGCACCTGTGACAGTTCAGCCTGGAGAAGAAGTGACTCAAGGGGGATCTGATAAATGTGTATATACCAGGGGAGGTGTGTGTGTGAAAGGAATAAAGAAATCACAGCCAGATTCCTTTTAGTAGTGCTCACTGACACAAAGGGAAAGACAGGAAATTTCATTTAAACGCGAGGGGAAAGAAGTTTATTGTGAGGGTGGTCAAACACTGGAACAGGTTGCACAGGCAGGCTACAGAATCTATTCATGGAGATACTAAAAACCAATGGACACGGCTCTGTGCCACTGACTCCACTGGCCCTGCTTGACAGCCTTGTCCATTCCACTTCTGGGATTGCAAAAAATGACACAGCCAAAGGCAATTAGGAGAGTTTGTTTATTTGAGGCCCCTAAATAAAGGAATTTCAATACATGTGCTAAAATCAGAAGTGCATCAACTACTTCTAGAGTAGTGGTGACTTTGATTTAGATTAGTGAGACTAATGCAGATTAATACCCCATACTTCCCAGAAAAATAAAAATAACCTTTTAATGAGTAATTCTTAATTCCTCAGTATCAATTAGCAGTTCTAGTAGCTTGAAATATGATGAAATCACTTTGTGAATCTGTAGAGGAAGTTTCTAACTACTTCTGTAAGCATCTAAGACTTTGTTCTACTTCTATTCACATGCTGGCCTAAGTAATATCACAAAGAAACCCACAGGGTAACTAAGTACGATGTATTTAATGAATTTTACCAACCTCTCTCATTTTGTGGAAACTGTTCCGTGATACATGCCACTGATTTCTTTAAAGCTATTTGTTATCCTTGTAACACCAAGTTTTTTGTGTTCTTCTTTATACTGTATTTTTTGTTAACAGTTTTGTAGGTACTATTTGGTGATTTTTAAAACTAATTTTCTCTGAAGAGAATGGGTTAAATTAATTCCTCAGAAAGGATAACCATTTGTTTAGATATCTAATCTATTTCGAATCTACAGCAGAGCAACACAGCAATTAAAATGAACTGGGCCAAATTCATTCCTGTGTGTAAATTCAAGTTACACCAGGATGCATCTGGCCCAGTCTGTTTGGCTTAGGCAAGGCTCCATTTCCACACAGTAACAAATGCAATACATGTCCAGGCATCAGAGGATAATAAAACCTGATAGTAATCAAAAGAAATGACGACCATAAGACTAGCAAAACAGGATATACAATACAAATTTCTCATGTTTTATAAGGTATGAAATTAAACACACTACAGCAAATGGAAAGTCATAATGGAAGCACTGGTAAAGAAACACCACCACTTACAGAAATCACTGCAAGGAATGTAGGTTGAAAATGTTCTTATACTTTCTCTTTTTCCTAATCATAAATTAACTGTTGAAGCAGTTAACAGCTAACTAATTAAGCTAATTAGCAGTCCTAGCTTAACTAATGCTAAGAGGGGAATTTTATAACAAAAATATTAAAAGGAAAGATTTTCTTTGTTTTTCTGGTAGTTCCCTCAGTTATATTTATTCTAAGACATCAATGAACAGGGAGACAGCCCTAATTTGAGAACTGAACAGCTTGCGGCAAGATCTGAGGGGTTTTGCAGTTTTTAATATGGATTTTTTCTTACTGTTATCCCAATTCCATTCTTTAGTCAGCAAGATAAGTGTTAGTCCCTCCTCCTCTCTCAAAAAGTTGAAATATGCTTTGCTACTTCACAGGGCTCTTTACAGGGAAACAAGGAACTGGCCTGCTCTATCTACAAGAGTTTTATTAAGAGCTTAACACTTGCCTAAATATGATTTTTGATGGCAGGCTGCTCTCCAGGCTTAATGTACGGAGAAATAAAAGCCTGAGTACGTGATTTGTCTGCTCACAGTGAAAGATTGTAAAACATTCTTCCATAGAAGACAATCAAGAAACACCAGGAGACACTGCAGGATAGGGAGTGTCTGACCCTGAAGTTGGAGTAAGACCCACAGAATCTTGGTTCTTCTTCCTTACGTCTGATACTGCAAGAACAGGAATTATTGCCCTGCCCTCCACCAGTAATAAAGATAAGCTGGGATGGGGAGTGGAATTGATTGTGGCCATATGGCTTGTTGAGGCACAATGATTTCTTGGTGGAACTAGACCTGAGAAATAGCTCAGGGTCAAGTGGGTGACTGGAGGAACACAAAGAGGGAATTGCTCATATCTCAAAGATATTCTGGAAATTGAGTCACTAGTCAGAGGTATTCAGTGAAGTAGAAGGTGGTAATTGGGAGGTGAAAGTGTCAGAGAAACAAAGGAGATGTAATGGCATGAAGACCTAAGGCAAAATCACATGAAAATTATGCAAAGGGCTACCAACTGTAAATCTTTGAAATAGGAATTTTTTTCACAAGTTTCTCCAGTTCTCACCGTTTTTCTACTTAAAAATAATTGAGTTTAATTTATATTGTATCACTGCCTCCTCACTGTGTTTTTAAACAACATAGTATAATTACAGGCAAGCTCCAAAAAGACGCAGAAAGGAAATAAAAACAACATTCCTATCTAAGAATATTGAGAACAAACCAACTTTTGAAGTTTCATTTTTTTAACATTTTGCAGTAATTACTTTTTCATTCATTTGGCAACTATACCTGTATTAGAAAACTAAATGGTGGTAGGGAAGTTCTCAGAAAATGCCTGTAGTGCTGTTAAAACATCCCTGACACATTTTGGTCTGTGCCAAGTAGGACTCATGTAAGCAGTTCCTGGGCACAGTTCAGGTGACTGTCTGCTGAGAGCAATGTAGGTTATTTGGATCCAAATTCCCTCTCTTCTGAAGAGTGGTAGGGTTTAATCAACCTAGATCATTTGACTGCAGCATCACTAAATGGTCCCACAGACATTTAGATTCCCAATAAAAACAGTAAGAGAAGACAAGAACAGATGCTACACATAGAGTTCTGGCATTCTCCAGTGTATCATCTGTCAGGAAACCAACACCTGACCATTTTCCTCCAGTTATTTCCTTATTTGAGCTGCAGGAAAACAAATACAATATGGAGCCCATACTCAAGTGTATTCTATCAAGTGAACTGGCTTTGTAGTAATCCCCCTGTAGCCTCCTGACCGCAGGAGTGCTACTGTCCATATGCAGCGAGGTGCAAAACGACTGCACCGCATGCAATAATCAGCACTTTTATTGTGGAAACAAAAAAGACAATAATAAAGACAAATAAAAAAATAAGACAAATAAATCCTTTATTTCTTTGTCTACTGTCTTTCAATATGAAACAAACCCTTCCACTATTTCAAAATTATAGTATATATGGTAAGAACTATATCAGCACTACAATTTTTGCATAAACTTAACTGGACAGCATGCTAAAACATGCTGGTTATGTCAAGTATTAACATTGCAAATACTATTCTAAAAGAACAGAATTAAGGGAGCAAAACCAGAATAAAATGCTACATCAGTAAGGTACACTCAGCCCTCAGCACATAAAGCAGCTCCTTCACTGACTGGCAGGGTTTCTAGGGTGCCAGCTATAAACTGAACAGCATGTCTGCTTACTCTCAAAACACACACCAGAGAACGATCCAATCTGTCTTTAACAAAACTGAAACAGAAATGGGTCTCAAATAAATGATTGGTTCAGAATTTCATCCTTTTTACTTTTAAACACTTTGCCATTGGTGATGACCAAGAGTCTACATAGGCTACTACTACTTTGATCCCTTGAATGTACCACTTATTTCAGTGCAACCACTCAGGGATTAAAGTTGGTAGAATTTGACCTGGTCTAAAATTTATTAGCCCACTACTGCAAAAAGTTATAGGAAAAAATTCACTTTTGTTTACCTTGAGGGGTATTTTGTTTTCATCATTTCATATCAGAGCACTTTCCATAAATAAGTCCCAACTGTACATGTTCTGTTCAGTGCTACACGCAAAAGAGGATTTCTAGCATCTTGCCCCTACTCAATAGCATTTTTAATTACCATACTCTGTATTAAAGCAAATGTTTTCAAAGTATTCAAATGACCAATTAATGAAAAGTTTATGAACATAAGAAATATATGTTTCAGCAGCACAGATGCATTTCCTAACAGAAAAGGTGTTGTCCTTTAAATATTCTCATTCATATGGAAGACTGAGCTTGTAAGTTATGAAAGAAAGATAATATGTGAAATTACCTAAATGTAAGTCCAATAATTTTGTATATTTTCAACAAATTTTTAGATCAGCTGCATTTTAGGAATAAATACAAGTTAAAAGTGAAGTAAGACAAAACACATTTTGTGTTGCCTTTGATCTTTAACTTGTAGCCTTATCTCCCAGGTCAGAGGGCACATTATTCAATTTCACCATATTTTGTGTAAAACCACCGTAGCGTTGAAGATGACTTTCAGTACAAATGTCATGGTACTTAAAGCTAAACTGGACTCTAGTTTTTTGAGCTTCTTAATTAAAATCACAGTTTGTAATGGTCTGACAATATTATCTTTATTCTTTCCAGTTGAACAGCAGCAGAATTTTCACAGCATTTTTTCAATCAAGCCTAGCAATCTGTGGCTCACTCTTTCACTTCCTAAAACAGACAACAGGGTTCAGAGCCACTACGCTGTCACTCTGGGCAAATTTATTCCCTGTGTCAAAGGGAGTAAGCTGGACTGGATGAAGTCTAAACTGTTCAGGGAAACTGATGTTAAGAACTAATTCTGAGGAGTAAAAAAGAGTGAGAGGAAAACCATCAGTTTTTCTTAAAAACAAAACTAAGAACTGCTAGGAATTCTCTATTACTTTTTGAGATTATTATGCTAGATCCTGTTAGAGTAATATAATTACATTATTCAAATGATAGTCTATTAAAAATCTTTAATCTATAAAGACAACAAATGTAACAATTCTACTTTAGTTCAGTGAGGAAAAAATACCAAATGCTGAACAGTAGCTATCACACGATAAAAACCTAAAAACATTACATTTGTAAGATTTTCAGGTTCAAAGCTGATACCTCTTTGTGTTATTAGTAATAATCATAATATATCATTTAAGTATTAAAGTTGGTTAGTATTGCATTATACCCTAAGAAAACTCTTTTCATTAAAGCTCTTCTTTGTTTAATTTATAATTTTCTTACCATTTCATTCAGTTTCTTTTGTAAAGTGCATTTTGAAATCTGTAAAAAAACAGAGAGTTATTCAATAAATGGAACTTACATTTTTTCTGACAACAACCTGCATAATTAAATATTGTTATACCGAGGATTTAGTTGCATTTGTTATTAATCCATCCAATACAGTAATACTGGTTTGGAATTAATGATGGCACAATTTCATTTATTATTAGATTCACTTTAGTTCATAATGTCACTTCAATATTTAAATTATGTGAAACCACTGTACACTGATTTGCTACCAGAGGAGTTTTGAAAAAATGCACAAATCCTTGTGTTTTCTGACAGGCATCACGAAAATCATGTGCAAATGGACTACAGTCTGTAAACTAGACCCTTAGAAATAAAGAGAGAAGAAGACAAAGATAGAAATGAAAGTATTCCATCAACCCCTACAGGAATAGAAGTGTGTTCCCTCTTGGAAAAAACCCAAAACCATCTCATTAGATATTCTAAATGGTAACATATGAAGATATAATGTACCAATCTCACATGCTTTAATAATATAAGGCTGACATTAGAAGATATTAACACTATTTTAATATCCCCATTGACAGAGTATTTTGATTTGCATAATGCTTAAGTATAAGAGTGAAAAAAAGAGTAATGTCAAAGAACCCAGAGTGTGCAAATCTTATACAGAAAACATTATTTCTAGGAAAAACCTAGAAAACAATCATTTTAAGGTAGGGTTCTGACTCTATAGAGAAGAATACAGAATTGAATAAAAAATTCTTCACTCTTCTATCAGGCTTACTTCCAAACAATTTCCCTGGGACCACATGTCCAATGTGACCTCCTGCTTCCTCAAGCCACAGCAGAATTTCCTAGACCTGAACAGTACTGTGATACAAATGCTTGATCTGTGAACATCAAACATTTAAGATTTTTTTTTTTTAATTTGTGGTTTATCTTACAAAAGAAAGGCCAATGGAATCTTTCTTTACTCTTGCTGTCCACATATTACGTTCAGCAGACCATGGAGGGATGGATATTCTACATCATCTGTGCTATGCCAAGGTTTGATCAAGGCAAACATCCTTACAGTTATTGCACAGAGGGCCAGACATGGAAATCAATTTCTTTTGCTCTTAAAATACATTCAGTGTTAACTAAGTGATTAAACAAACAGTCTGATACCAAGTAAATGCATTCCATTATAAGAAAATGTTAATAAGAACCAAAACAAGTTGCAAAATCATGGTAATAATCCATTATAACCATTTTGTTTTCAACAGAATTATTATCCCACTCAGTTTTGGGTAGAAAAATAATTAGTTCCTGGTAATATCTGAAATCTGGGAATGCATTACAATGCTAGTAATCCATTTTCAATATATCTGCATTGGTCTTAAGCCATGGATGATGCATAAATACAGAAACCTCCCAGTGAAACAAAGGAAAACACTCAAAAACACAGGGAGCACTGCAAGTTGGAGGCGCAGTGTGAATATTTGTTTCTATTTAGGAGTCTAAAACCAGGGATCCCAGACAGGTGAGAAGTAAGAAGACGAGAATGGGAAGAAAGAGGAAGGCTGTGGAAATGAAAAGAAAGCACATTTCACACACTGTTTGGAGTTTTGAGCCTTCTTCTGGAGGAAAGAACATTAGCTGGAAGGTTAACTTAAAGTAGTCTTGACATTGAAGACTGCAACAGAAACCCAGTGTTAGAAAGTGAGATGTACGTGTCCTAGAAAGATTAAATAAGAAGGCCTTAAAGATCCTCTTAAAAACAACTATTTTCTTAATAGTAAAAAACCTAAAACTAAAACACTTGCATTCCAAGAGAAGTTATTTTACAAAAACAATAGTTTACCTGTAATGCTTTTAATGTTTCTTTCAGTCCATCAATTTCTTTTTCTTTTGTTTCTACAGCAAGTTGGTATTTTCCCTTTCAACAAAAGCTGTACTTCAGGATTTGGGCAGAATAAATGCATTTACAATAAGAATTTATCAAAAAGAATGTTACAAAAACAAAGTGTTACTCTACTGTGACAGAACAATTCATTGGGGAAAAATTCAGCTAAATAGTTTTAAAATGTAGATACATATTGCTATAAAAAGAAAGGCAAAAACAAAATAATATATTTTTACCACTTATGACTATTCATCAAGTCTTAAAATTGTCTGTTCTGGGAGACACAAGCCTGACAAAGGAAGAACTAATTCATTATTTAGAACAAAGGTACTAAATTTTAAAACAAAAGGTATCAGGTAAACCCATTTTCTTATCTGCAGTAGCAGGTTCTTCATAGAAAACACTTGCTGAGCTTTCCACTCCACAAAGACTGAACTGTAATTTGTTATCACTAGAATCACTAAATGCATGCAAGCACATTTCATATCTATATACATATATGCATATGTGTATGTGTATGCAGATATACACACGCATACAGAATTTGCATGACTGTGAGAAAGTCAAAGGACTTCAGTAGAATTAAATCTGGTAAGAATCTCTGGCTGCAGTCAATCCAATGCAGACCAGAATCTAAATATCAGAGAATATGCCAGTGAACACAAACACATCCATTCAACCACCCCTGCACGTTCCAGTCATTTCCAACATAGTGCTGGCTCTGCCATCTTCCAAAACTACCTCATGACTAATAGTACATATAATCTAAATTGGAACAAAAACTGGTCTTTTAACTCTATCTTCAGCTTAATTTAGTCTTTCAGTTACTTTGGTATAAAGTACTTAAAGTACTACTCAATTCAAAGGAAATATTTAGAAGGAAAAATTAATCAGCATACAATTTAATTCTGAAGCTGTCATTGAAAATACAAATCAGAGACTAATAATTGGGTATGTGTGGAGAACCAGAACGTCTTAACAAGAAAAAACTCCAAATACAATGAGAAAATTACTCAACAACAACAAAAAAAATGCAGCAAACAGTAAGATTTACTTTGATACACTTTCAAACCATTTAACCAGTTTGCAAATTTCTATGCCAGTTCTTATGCCACATCCAGCATATTCATCTGCTCTAAACCACTTGGAAATTTAAATGAGACAATAGAGGCCACACGCAGACATTCACTGACTTCACTTTTTGAAACAGGTTCATTGTACACCAAATGTAAATCGTTCATTCAGAGGAGGAAGTGGGCATTCATCTTGGTATAAAAACTTACGTAGCTAACAAAATCCACATAAATTCAGGCTAAAATTTATCTTATTTCATTATCTTATTTAGGTCAAGTACCTTAGGAAACCAGCTCAGCAAAATCAATAAAATCCCTATTAAAATCTGATTTCACTAAGGCAGTTAGAAATGTTATTTTTCACTACAACTTGGAAAGGCCAATTATCTCAATTTATCCCAAGCCCCTAGAATAAAGTAAATTTTGTATAGCTGCAATATGGAACTATCAAAGAACACTCTTTCCCCAACTGATTTTTAGCACAAGCAGTGACACTTCACAAGGAAAGTTCTATAGGTTTTGAACAAAAAACCAGAAATAACAAAGCTATGAAGATACTTCTTTTGCAAAGGCTGTAGCAAGAAATATAATTTAATTGCAGAATATTAAGTTTATACTTAAGACATGTTTGATAAGTTTTATGTCATTATCATTTGCTTATGCTCTTCTTTGGATGACAAATAACAAATAATTGTAGAGTACCTTTTCTTCTTCCATGGCAAACATCCTTGCCTGTAACTTGGTTGTCAGTCACATAAAAAACAAAAAAACAAAAAAATCAGAACAGCACAAGGCATTAATTTTATTCATGCTATTTAACAAGACATATAGTTCTATGGACCTGCATAGTGTACTTCCTGATTTTTTTAAAACTATAGGAACTATAGAGTCACAAGGAGAAGTTTGTGAATGTCAAATTATTTTTTCAAGGAGGAAACCTAATTGCTCGTCAATTTCTTTTTTGTGTGACATGACTGTGATGCAGCACAAGTGACAAGTTCTTCATCACCATGGGCAGCAATTTCAGTTCCTATGCACGTTCTCTGCAAGGTCTCTCGGCACTTGTGTTTGCTCATTATAATACGGAGAATAAAACGCAAGAGTGAAAAACAGTTTCAAACGTTGAGCAGGGTAATTTGTGTGGCAGATCTTTTACCATGGTTTATGAATCTACCCTTGCAGAGGTCACGATAACTTAGAGGGGAAAAACTAAACAAAGCAAAATAGAATAAGGAAAGTATCTGAAGAAGCATTACCTTCTCTAGGAGGTGTTTGAAATATAAAAATTAAAAATGCCAGGAGGAGTGGCATCTAGGAAGAACTGTCAAAATACAAGCATTATGCTGTGACCAGAAGAAAGGACATGATTTTTTTGAGCTGTATATTCTAACATTTTATATGCAATAAAAAACTATTTTTATACCAGCTGATAATATGATGCATCATATTTTAAAATCCCACAGTCAAAGCCAAAGGTTTTATTTTGTTACCTGTTTTTTAAAAGCTGCCATAGCTTCTTTGTTTTGTTGTTGCAATGTGCCAGTCTGATGCTGCAGAGTTTCCTGCTCATGTGAAGTAACAACAGTGTCAGGTAAGTATTATCTGAGAGCAAATAATATATAAAGTATTTCAAGAAAAAGTTGATTTCTTGTTAAACATTTTTAGAAAGACACAAATGACTAAAAAACCCTGAAGACTAAAAAGGCCTATTTTTAAACTGGTAATTGTCTTTTTCATGGCAGCTTCTCTAATTCTTAAGACGTAACAATTCTCACCTCTGGAGTACAGACCTGTTGCTAAGACTTCTGTAAGCAACTCTTACCCATCCCATCAGCCTGCAAAAAGAATCCACATCTACTGCCATCTTAAGACAGCACCTTGGCACTGTTCCAGGTAGTTACAATAGAATTTTAACTTTAATACTCATTAAAATATAATCCCATTTAAAAATAACAATCTAATACTTCACTCTGCAAGTTGGAAATCTCAAATATCTTTAAGCATCATGCTTCCCTATAAGATACTTCACCTTTACCATGAAAGATATGAATGGAAAACCAGGTTTTTTAAGTTTTAAACACTGAAATATATGAGGTAAAGGTAGTTAAGAGGCTCTGTCCTTGAACGGCTATCTCAAAATATAGATGAGTGTTTAGCTTAGAAATATTAGTGTGAAGCAGGAACCAATCCAGTAATGACTGCACAAAAATAAATATAAATTGAGACTAGTAAAAAGAATGAATGGGAGAAAAATCAAAAATCTGTTTCACACACAAGGAGTCTAATTTCTTCTCCTGCCTCAGTAGAAATTGAGAGTTTTTTAAACATGAAGTCCATTCCAAAATTGCTGTTTTCTCCAGCAAGTTGGTGTTGGTTTCACATTACACAAGCAAGAGCTGTTGCTTTTTGACAGAAGACAAGAATCCATGGAGGTAAGGTGTTCTGTATTCATTTACTTCTTAACTCATCATAACGTAAGTAGAGAAAGTTTTGATTTGTGTGTAACAAACAATGCACACTATATAAATGAATACTCAGAACCACATAAAAGTCTTGAGAAAGGTTTTTCTCAGGTTGTCCCTCAGCCCTGTGTTCAAGGCACGTGAAGTACCCTAGAGAGGCAGAGGCAGAACTGAAGGGACAGCAAACTGACTATTCCCAGTGCAGTATTCCTGCCCACTACAGGAATAAAATTTTATATCCACAGTACTGCCAAATTAAGATGGCACTACTTCAAAATACAGTAATTCAAGCCAATATCATAGAATAAATTACGTAGCTATCAGTCTGGTTTCATAAAACAGTCATCCTTTATACAATTTTACCACAGATATAATGGAAAAAAACCCCAGTGCTGAAGTCTTTATAACATATCATTTTCTTGTACTGTATATTCAAGTGTGGTATTTTGTTTTAAAAAAGACAGGGGAGTGTCTACAAATATTCATTTTCTAACAAGCCTCACACACGAGACTATCAAATAAAATGATTATATTACCCCTGTCAGAAATTCAGGCTTGGATGTAATTTTCCATACATGCCATGTATGTGTAATGCAGGGAGACTGAAGAAAAAAGCAGGGTTTTTTTTAAAATATGAACAAAATCAGCTTTGATATTGTGATGCTATGCAAGTATAATGAGTATACTCACTAGATTTAAAGGAATATATTCTCCAGTTATTCTGTTTTCCCTGCTCAAGTGTATTTTTTCAAGAGCAGCAGCAGTATATTCACAAAATGTAGACAAATTGTAATACTGTAATATGACTTAGCTGAACTAATGTCTTTATTTCAAACTAGTTTGCTAAATTTAAGGTAAAATAAAATGAATGACAGAAATGTTGACTGAAAGGGAAATCTGTGAAGGAAATGGCAAAACAGAACCTTTGATAAACCAGAGGAAGTTGTCTACTTATTGAACTACTGTTGTGGTCAATATGATTCTGCATTCAGAAACAATCAGGTCACAAATTCAATTTAAATGTTATACTTAGAATTTTCATCTTACTGGAGTTTCCAGGACTGGAAATTCATTAGCTTGTTTCTTTGAAGTTCCAGAATATTTGCTCACATGAAGTTCCCAAAATCTACCCCTCATTGTTTACATCAGCTTTGTCATGTGTCAATGTTAAGTGCAAAGTACAGGAATAGAGTTCACCTCACTACCTGTAATTCCCACCCTTTTATGAGTGGTAAATTAAATTGCTGTTAAGGTCTTAGAATGGGTGGAAATCCTCCCTTTTGAACCCAGAATATTAAGAACTGCAATGCTAGGTTAAGAAAAGCAAAGAAGGGTTACAAATTGAAAGCACTCTTGCTTTTACAAATATAAAATGTTTCCTGTTTCTGCGTGCACATATATATCTTTCAAGAAAGAAAAGCACAGAGTTAGGATTATTAATTTAAGATGGTTAGGATGAACTCCAAGATGAAATAGTCTTCCTTTACAACTAAGATGTTAAATATCCCAAGATCAAGGATAGAGTTGAAATTATTGTTTTTTCTGTGATCGTAAAATACACAGAGTGAAGCCTTTTATCTTGTGACCTAGTGACAGGGTTCATAGGTTTGATTGCACTAAAGAAGGGAATGCATTTCCTAGGAAAGCATAACCTCAGGAGCCCTAACTGAGAAGAATGTTAGACTTACGTTACTGAATACTTAATTCTCAACATTTAAAAGCTGACACACTCTTTCTGAGTATGGATAACACACAAGTTGATGTTTAAAACAACTTTTTGGAAAAATTGTCACTTCCAGAAGATTGCAAGTGAAGTTGTTTGCTGCACTGATATTTGCACTTGCCAAAGCCAAGCATAGTACAGAGAAGCTGCTACACAGCTTCCCCCACACTGACGTGTCAACACGCCTCATATCCAGCTAAATGCCTTATTGCTTCAATATTTCCATCTCTTTTGACTGAAGATTGCCAAGTCATGCCAAATATTATTATATTCTCTCGTTAAACATGTTTCTAAGCTGGGCATAATCCAAACCAAAATAAAAGCTACAGATGTTCAGGACTAAATAATAAGCTACTGGCTAGCATATTCAACTACTAGAAATAAAAATAGCTCTAAAAAGAGGAATTGTAACAAATCACAATTTATATTAACATATTAAAAGTAAATCTCAGCAGGTAAAACACTAAAAGCATGTAGGAAAGTTACCTTCTGCCATTCAAGTTCCTGTTTCTCTATAACAATTTTATTTATTTGGTCTTCATAATTAGTTTCTGTTTCCTAGTTAAATACAAACATAAAAAAAAAAAGTCAAAACATTGAGATGAAGAGAAATTCAGTAAGATGCAAAAGTGCTTCAAGAATCCATTGTAGTCAATGATACAGATAATCATAGTTAATGACTCAGAATTGTTGGGATATCTTAAAATATTCAGGTCAAAGCATTTGAGTATTTATTCTTTTTGACATCTCCTAGGACAACTGAAAACTTTGTGCCAGCAATTACTTCTGTTATCATGGAAAAAGTGAAATATTTATCATCTTCTGTGCCAAGAAGCCTTCTGACCTACCAAATAAAAGAAATTGAAACAGAATCATGGATAATCAACAGATATTTTTGATAAGATGAGCTACCAGAAAACCTGAGAAGACCATTACTGAAGTCCAAAGTTTCCTCCATGATCCACATAAAGGTGGATAGCAGGAAGGTGTGTTACCGATCCTGTTCTTGTAGAAGCACTTAGTCAAGAATCAAACTATTATTATTGATAATAAATGAGAGTTATCTTCTGATAATCACAGTTGCTAAATATTTATGAGAAGTTTCCTGAACCATTCAGGTATTAAAGTTAAATTTTCCCAACAGGAATCAGCTTCCCTTTGGAGTCCAATTTTTATGAGCTTTGACCTTCCTTCACAAATCCAATACTCAAAAAAAAGGAAGAGCAAAAAGTTCCCCTACGAACAATCATGACTTCTTGCAAGAAAAGTATTCAGGCTTTTGATGCCTGTCATAAGCAACTCACCACTGTCCTGTTATTGCACATAGTCAAAATAATGGGTATCCTTCAAAGACCTGGAGAGCTACACTAATGTGTCACTGAGCTTCAAAAGGCTGCTTTCCTGCCTTGGCTCTGCACACTGATGGCCAGCTTGAAAAAGTGACTGCATTAAGGTAAGCCTGACTTCTGTCCGATGAGTTGTTGCACTAAATAATGCTTACAGACGTCTTCTGTTGGACACACTCCAACAAGACCCAAACTTACTCTATGAGGGTAAAAGAATACTCCCAATACTTGAACTGTGCATTTTGATATATTATGTACAAGTTAATGCCCTTTTAAGTTCAACGTCACTACAGTTTAAATCCTGCAATCTTAATTGTTGAAAAAATTCAAGCACTCTTGAAGTGACTCACACCTTAAAAATTGGTTAGAATCTTTAGGAAACAGTCACAACTTAGGAAAAAAAGGCCATGGATCTCTCTAATAAAAAATAAAAGAAGGCCTTAAAAGGATTATCCTCTTAATACTGGGGTTTAAGTAAAATTCTACTGAATTGCAATACCATGAACAACTGTAACTTGCCATGAGACAAAAAAGATATCGCCTCTGGATGAAGCTATACCTTTCCTGACACACTGAAAGAACAAATGAAGGCTCTTTCTCCTTCCCAAGTAAAGAAGATAACATAAAATTTTTAGCTATAAAATATACTGCATTTTTAAGAAATGCAATTTTTCTGAAGCCCAATATGAATAAGGGTTCCAAGTTTTTGATTCAGGGCTATCTACAACACTTCATCAATTGATGCAAAACAGTTTTGTAGATTTTGCAACCCTTTCTCACTTAGTACAATATTTGATTCATAGTCCCACTATTTATCAATAGAAATAAAAGAGCAAAATATGTCCCAAGTGATTTAAAATAGTTTTTTGACATTGACATCTTTTATAGGGTTTTAGGGTCAAAACTGACTTCCTTGATTAGCGGACACTTTACAGGCACATGTGTGGAGAGAAGCACACTTCTTTCCACAGGAGGCTACCCCTAAGCATTTCAAGAGATTCTTGCAGGTTCTAAATATATGCCTCAGCACTCATGTGAATTTTACACATAAAATACTGAATATACATTTTAAATTACAATTTGGCTCACAGAGAACTAGACAAAACTTCTTTAGCTTTTGCTTTTCTGATACATACTGGTAGAATATACCTGGAGAAGAGACCTAAAGATTTCATATGACTTATGGTAAAAAACAAAAAAAAAGAAGAACTTAAAAGACTACCATTGCTTCCCAGTTCCGCTTTAACAAAAAGTACTGCAGAGCTGCAATGATTTTTTTTCTGATACTGTTCTATAAGTACTGGAGGAAAATACATCCCCCTGATTTCCCTGGAGTGATAAAACCAAATGAGATCGACTTGGAGCTTTTTAAAAAGGTGTAATCTTCAACCATTTCTGCCATTAAGCAACAAATGCTATGAAAATAATACATTATTAGCAAAAGGCTTGCTCAAAATTGTAAGAAAATGGCATTAAATTCCATTTTAAGCAAGCCCTTTGCTATGAATACTTAAAAGGATAAGAACCAAAGTTCTAAGTGAACACTCCTCCAACTTACTCCCAAATTATAAAGGTGTATCTGGAAGCTGTCAAAAATGTGTACGTATATAACTACTGTTGAAAAAATAAACATCATAAATACTTAAACTGAGAATGACAATTACATGATAAAAATGTTCTCATGTGAAATCACTAACAGTTATAAGCCTTATCCATCATTTTTACATCTTTCAAAGGACATTTATAGTTTACACATTTTGAATTGAAAGCTTTTAAAACTTGTGTGAAGCACTTTTTTTTTAGAAGTTCTATCAGCTGTTTAATAAGACAAAAACATTTTTGTTATACTTAGGAGAACAATATTGTATATAACTCTGATGAGGGATCAAAAACCCACAAAACCTTCAAACTGTTCATTTTTTATTAGATGCCTTAGGACTACATGGATTTAAGTGTTTTTATAAAAAAAGACTACCATAACAATAAAAGAGGAGTAATTTGATGGTTTATTTACTCGTTATAACCTTTAGAAAGTGTCAAGCCTTCTTTAAAGTGTTTGCTTCAGGCTGTAGTTTTACAAGATGGGCTGTGGATTGGTCAAGCCCTCTCGATTCTTGACCCTGAACAGATTTAGGAACAGAGTACAGCTGGCTCACGTCCAAGCAGCCAAAACTGCTGCTAGGTACTTTTATTATCTTTTTTGAACTTACAATCTCCCTCCTACAAAATTGCACATTCAATTCTCACGCAGGTCAAATAGTACTCACAGAAACTACACTTTCTCATTGTTTCATACTATAATTAGAAATTCCTTCATGAACTAAGCAGACCAGTACAACTTTTAGTAGACTTCATGGATATCATTCTTAAGCTTTGTTCCCAGGACAAATGTTAAAGGGAGAGAAGTTATTTATAGCAGCATTATTCTAACTTTAGTTCCCGATAAAACATTGTTGGATTTTAACAGTTTCAACAGTTAACAAAAAACAATAGCAACCATGTAGTTGGAATCTATTCTCAAAAACTTTCCTTTTTCAGAAGCAGACACACAGAAATGTGTACCAACCACCATTTTTCCTTTGGAAATTTTTCATTGGTCTGTCCTTGATTCCACTGCATAGGTCATAAATAATCTATATTTAAATAAATTTATTCTATCAAAATATATTCCTAGAAATGTCTGCATTGATACTTACAATACTCTCCAGCTGCAAGTAATCAGTTCCTAATCAAAAGCCACATTATTCACTAACACAGAAATTATCTAATACACACCTTGCTGACTTAAACAACGATATCACAGGATGTCACAGTCATGAGATCTGTAAACTTCAGTGCTGCTTATTCTCTTATAACCACATACTTATTCCTTTTCCTAATATTCAGCTGTTCTTGTTTCTGTCATTTTGCTAAAAAAATACCCTAATTTACACTTAGGTATAAAATTCACTTAAAAGACTGTTAGGAAGAAAATGCACTCGGTTAACTGCAGAGCAAGACTGACAGACACGGAACTAAGTGAAGGGGAACACAAAAGAATCACTGGGCTGGTCAATGCTTGATGAGTGGGAAAGCTAAACTGGAAAAAATAGAAGACATTCTAACTATTGGAGTGCAAAGTAATCCCTGTGGGGCAGGGGAAGGAGAAATATGATTTTTTGTAGATTTTAATTACTTACATATTCATATTATGTCAGTTCCTATGGAGAACAAAGACCCTGTGAATAGCCAAAGGAATAAAGTGAAGCTGTATCAAGTATAATCATTTAAGCAATGCGTTCTTTAGAACAAACTTGCACAGCTATGAAGGATTGGGATTTCATCTGGAAGATGAAACAGACGAACAGTCACTAGGAGAACGCCTCTAAACTATTTTTGAGAGTTTAATAATGAAATGATGACAATGAGTAAGGATTGTACCAACTCTCTCAAAATATTTTCATATTTAAGAGTTTGGTTTTTATCTGTCTAGCTTCACACAGATAATTTCATCCACAAATTTATTTTTATTAATCTGAATATATACTGCAGCTTAACCAACCATTCTGGGCAGTTTCTTAAACTCAAAATACACAATAGGTCGTGTCCCGAAGAGTCTCCTGTTGAAGTGACAAGCAAGACCAAGAATGGGAAGAAAAACAGAAGCAAACAGAGGTAGAATAATCTCATCTGAGGTCAAGCCAGAGGTCAAAGACAAAATTGAGAGTAAAATCCACTGTACTGGCTCTAGTGCCTCCCTCAGGCTATCAGTCCACTGAACCTCACAGGCAACTTGGAAAGGAAGTGTGAAAAGTCGTAAGAAACCTGCAGAATTTTTACTTTTACTCCACTTTCTTATGGAGCAGATGACACAGTTTGTGTGTTTCATTCTTGTCCATGGAAAAATTAGCATGGTGCAAGACAAGCACTGTAATTCTCTGAGTTATCCCTGTATTTTGGTCTATGCACTACCTTTGTCTCAGGGCTGATTAAAAATTTACAGAATAACCTTATGTTGATTGATATTGTGAGAAATTCATAGCTAAAATGGGGAGAGGGTTTTTAAGGGGTATTTTAAAGCAAAAACATCCATACAAAGTTCTACTTGAAAAGATAAAAATGAATGGCACTAGGCATAAGCCATACTATTCAATAATCCTTGCTTCTTCAAAATACTAATGTTTTATATTCCAAACTTCAAACATACTAAGCAAGCAGCCCTGAACTGATTGTTAAATCAAAACAAATCAAAAATGCATTCAAGGACACTCTAAGATTTCAAATTAGCTGTCTGTAAAATGCTTACTTTTTTTACCTAAATTTCTAACTAAACACGTAAAAATATATATATATACATATATATATTTTAGGGTAAAGGAAAGCACAGCTATTTTAGAAACTTAGGACCATGTCTTAACTGTGAAATTGGCTCTTAGCATTTGCATCAATTTTGAAGCTAAAAACAACTTTAAGGCAAAAAATTACTCACCCTTCTGAGGCAACTTTTACAAAATCACAGTCACAAACTCTTGTAGTACAGCAGACACAAAACAGGCATAAAAACCCAAAGAAAAATGCCAAAAGATGAAATTCCATGGCACTCTATGAACATTTTAGGCTCTGACCAAGTGCATTAAAAGTGAAACAATACGTTAACAAGGTAAATTCAGCTAAGCGGTCTTATAAAGAAAAGTATACTCTGATTATTATAATAAAAGTAAAATTATTCAGTCTTTACTTTTAATACTAAAATAGTTTGACTATTTTAGTTAGACTACCATTGTAACAGAGGTCTGGGGATCACACCATGGGGGCTTTAACAGTACTGCACCAAGAAAGTACCATCATGCAGCTTTTCTCTCCTTTTTTTTTTTAATGGCAGTCATTCTTTTGTTTATGGCTTTTAAACAGAGGATTATAGCATTTCACTTAGATCAAAATAAGCATAAATCAAGCATGCCATCAATACTAATATTTTAAAAGTAATAACACATCTTTTGAAGAAGGTCAAAATCATCAGATGAAGAATAATACACTTTAGGTCTTTCAGTATACATAACAGTTCCAAATCACCAAGGGGAGAAATAAAAAAAATTTTTACATACACACAACTGAAAAATTAACCACAGAAAAATACAAGTGAAAAATTAACTACAAGAAAACAGAGCTGCCTTTCCCAGCACACAACCAGTTTTACCTCGGTGCTACTACAAGATGATTCAACTCATTCCAAAAATAACCCCACTCCCCCACACCCAATACTCAGTACACTATTATTGTAGGGCTCTAGCTTAATAGTTTAATAATGCAAAAATGGTGAAATAACGTGTATTTGGTTATCACTGTAGCTCTTTGCCCTCATAGGTAATTCTGAAAGGCACAAGTAAACAGCCAAAATCACCACTTTTCTGGCAAATGGCAAATCAATTATGAAATGAGAAAGACTTCGGGACTTGGCAAATATTTGGATTGTTTCTTTCCGTTTTGTATCAAATGCTGCTCTTAAAGAGAAGAACTATAATGAAAGACAATAATTTAATGTAGATAATTTTCTCAATGGTCTGATTATCAACTCTAGCAATTTCTTACGTTCTTACAGAAAAACCAAATTCATTCCCATACAACTCTCTTGCCTTTGTGCTCTCTACAGGGAAATTTGTAATACACACAATACCTAAACCCATTATATTTTTAAACAAAACCCTGGTTGGTGAATCACTTAAAATTCAGCATGAGGTTTAGCGACACTTATGCAGCATTTTCTATGATTACCTACAGAGAGACAGAAATAAGACAAAGACTAAATCCAATATAAACAGATTTACCCTTCTTATACGCAGTTCTTCTATTGCCTCCAATAAACTTGTTTTAAAGTCTAACAATCGAATGGAAAGTAAAGTCTCTGATGGACTTGGAAGAGTAGAGTCAAGTGCCTGTGCTTTAAAGTCTTCATCCATTCTTTGAGCTTCTTTCTGCAAAATAAAGACAGGCATTTCCTCTCCAGTTTATCTGTAAGAGAATACTCAAACTGCAAAACCTGCAAATATGGAGGCAGATTTTTTTTGCAAAGAGTAAAATTACTACTTACAGACACTATGCTATTAGCAATATTTTCATTTTAAAGTAATGTGCAATACTGTAGAAAAAACCAAACAGATACCAGTAAATCACAATATTCCTTTGCTTCTTCTCTTTATTTTTGACTTGGTTTTAATTTTAAGCAAAACCTCTGATGGGCAGACAGAAGTAGTAGAGTTTTTTCCCAGAGTTACTGCCCTGCACTGACATGAAGGTGCTGCAACGAACACATTGTGCCATGAAAAAGTTGCTGTCTACCTTTAAGATGTCAAAGATCACAACACAGGCTCAATTTTAAAAGAGATCTTTAGACTGAAATTAGGGACTTTAGGTAAAGTTTGCAGTCTCTGCTTCTGAATTTTAACGAGAAAACTCTGATTCTTTTCCTACAAGATCCTCTATCAAAATGTTGTACTCTAAGCCAGCTACATCAACTGTTGTCAAGCAAGAAGTTACGCTAACAAGAGACCCAGGCGTCTCTGTAAGGACAAAGCAGGTTTGTTAGCGACACCAGAGGTGACTTCAACACTCAGCATTTTATTCACAAAAACATAACACCTGTACGTGTTTCATCTGGTTTTCCTAGATTGTATTACTTTAATCCTTGAGACTGAATTTTCAGCAGTGCACTAGAACACACGATGCTATCCCTGCCAGAGACATCCCGTGCGTGTTTCTGCACTAAGAATTACGGAGGCAAGGGTAGAGCACAGGAGTTATGACTGACCTGGCTGCTGCCACAGAACCTCTAGGAAGGAATTCCTGCAGGAAGAGCAGAGACCTGGTCTGTATCATGGGGCCATAACAACTACAAATCAGGGCTCACCACTTTTTCTTCTATTGTCTAAATAAAACCCTAACATAGATCACATTTAAGCTGCTTGGTCATGGATAATAGATTGACTCCTTTCTTAGCTGCCCCACCGCAAAAGTTATTCTGTTAGTAAAACAATGGTTTTTCTAAAACCAAAAAAATCAGGCTCATTTTTGTCTTTCATTTTAAAACATATGACTAATACTGACCTGCTCAATATGAAGTATATAAATTCTTTTGTCAGTGTCAAAATGTGTATGTTCGAAGGACTTCTGAAGAGGCGGCAAATAAAGCCTGAATAAGAACCATGTACGAACATGTAGCACTTCAGGCAACAAAGCTGTTGTGTCACTG
>VZTE01001942.1:973720-975109 GCA_013397775.1 Eulacestoma nigropectus
TTTGAAGGAGGAATGAGGCAGACTTGTGGGTTTTGAATGCAGATTATATGATTTTTTAAAATTTTACAGTAAATCAGGTAGCATTGTCAAGGCAAAGTTATTTTAAAGGACTGCTTTATACCAATTTTTTTATAAATATTGTTTTATACTAAAGTTCCACAGAATCTTCTTTTATTCATACATCATATAAGCACACACGATGTAAGAATACCTGTCCCAGGCTGTGTAAAAAGTCCTTCTACCTCACTGTCTCATCAATAACAAACAAAAATCCAGTTAAAACTCTCTTCTACTGAATTAAAGTGAACAGGAATTCTCTTCCTTGACCTTGCAACTACAGGATTTTTAAATTACCCCAGAGAACAAATCTAGATTGTGTGTTGTTTTTTATCCTGTAAGAGTCAAGTACAACATTACCACCAGTGTGCAATTTATATTTGGACAATACACCTTTGGAGACTGCTGGAACCAGACTGTTTCTTCAGGGCTTTTGTGGAGAACATTCTCCAACATTTTACTGGGGGATTAATAACACTTTGCTGCACCTACTCTCTCAGTAAGTGCTCTATCCACCATTTCTAAGTTCTTTCCTATATTTTGGGTTTATATTTTTATTAGCTTACCTTAACAACACAGGACAGAATCATCCAGAGGACTCATGACAGAAATTCTGAAACAGGGTATAAAATATAAAGCCTGTTAGTAAAGAAAGCAAAGATGACGTTCTTTTGCCACTCTAGCAGCTGAAGGCTTAAAATAACAGATGCACTCCATATAATAGACATCCTACAATTCAGCACAGCTTACCCAAGGAAAAGATTTGTGAACATGCTAGTGTTTCTTGTTTTCCAAAGATAAAGCAGTCCTAGTCACATCAAACTGTCCTTATCTCTGGTCCTAGCAGTTTCTGGCCTACAATCAATGGCACTTGTTTAACTTTTAGATAAGTGTAAAGATTTTAAGCGTGGAAGCTGTACACTTGTTCCAAAGTTACTTTTCTCAAAGCCTAGGAAAGTATAGTGTCCTTTTGAGGTAGCAGACCAACATCACCCCTGTAAGAGAGCAAAACAACTGTCCTTAAAAACCCGCTTTAGAATCTTTGCTGACAAAACCATCAGTAGATAGCAGGAATCTGAAACAATCTGATTGATTAAATAATGCTTTCCAAAGCTTCAGATTTTAATAGAATTGTGGGAAAAGCATAAAAGAACTCTCAACTGCTGGAACCCTCAGGTTTTCTTTGTCAAGAAGCAATGGGTCTTGGTTGCATGTTTTGCTTTTCCCGATTTCCTACAAGATTTTAAGTGGATTTTTTTCGTCTTTTATTTGTCTTTTTTTTTCTTCACATGTCCAGCTCTGTTTCAACATGTGAATGTAAAAAGAAAAAAA
>VZTE01001942.1:975186-1013235 GCA_013397775.1 Eulacestoma nigropectus
AAAAAAAAAAAACAAGAAAAGGAAAGCTGAACAACACATTCCTGAGAAGACCAAACTGATGACCCAGAAAGCATATGGGAAAGTCCCTCTGAGAGCCTTTTTCTATTCAATCTGCAATACTTCATGTCGATGTGATAACAGGGGTACCAAGCAATTATTGCACTGCTTCAAATCAGCTTTTGAGATCATAATGCAGTAAAGATTACTCCCATCAAATACAGAGCTATAGCAAATGTAACTTGAAGAGTGAAGTTTTAAAGAATTTTGTCATTTACTCCGAAGTCTGTATTAGCTACCTGTTGAATTCTGGATGAAATGTAAAAGACTGGAGCAGCTTGCCCCAGTACTGCATTGCCTGGGATCTGCATTTTTCCCAGTACAAGAAGTTTCCTTCAGTAATCTGAATTCTTTTGATGAAAATATATAATCTTACACAAGCCAGCCAGCATGTTCCAAAAATGGGTGATTTAAAATTTTTATATCATATAAGTTGGTTAGTAGGGCTAACACAGATAAATATTATCGGGATCCTTACTTTCTGTAATCAAAAATAATTACATATTATACTGTATTTGTCTTTTATATGACAATACTCTGGTAAGACCATAAATAATAACTGAAGATCTTTTCAACCACAAGCAAAATATTACTAATAAACTAGAAAAAGATATCTTAACTCATTTCAGCTCAATTAAAAGAGGAAACCATAAACAGCAACACTCTGATTAAGACTGTAAAACTGTTTTCTGCTTACAACATGTTTGTATGTGGGATTAAATTCTCTTCCCCAGCCTTTCAATCCTAATATTTTTCAATATTTAGTCAGCATCCTTTTAGCTATTAGCATAGAGATACTAAGCGTTGAAGGGATTAACAGAAGTCAGGTTTACCCAAATTCTATAGGCACAGAATAAAAACTAGAGGTGTTTTAGAGAACCAAAAAGCAGTCTGTGTCCGTTTCAAACACCATGCTGCCACCTAGTCGACAACCAACTGAACTGTGCTGTCCTGGATGCACTGCAATTACAGCTACAGCCACGGAATAAAAAGCAAACTGCTTTCCGAAAGAGCTTAGTGCAAGACTAAGTTACCAGAAGCACTGAGAGCTCCATCTAAATTCCCTGTCCAGCAGCAGTGCCCTACCAGCACAAAGCAAGCACAACTGCAGCTCCCAGTGCTCATTTGGAACATGTCACTCACTGCAAGGAGAGTGGATGTGTTCAGGAAGAATTCCCATGTGGTAGCTGTTACTTGTTATAGTTATAGTTGTGAAATACCTATACCAAGTGTAAACAAGGAAATAATTAAGACTCAGTACCACCAAGTAAGGGATCAGTCCAAAATAATATAATATGAACATTAAACAGATTTATGCTGCGTCAACAATTTCAGGCACCACTGATATTTAACCTCTTTCCAACAGTTTGGAGGCATCTATTTCATATTCAGAAAGAACTGATTTCCCTGAAGGCTGGACTGTTTCCTTTTTTTATCCTCTCTCTGCCTTTAAATGTGTCTGACCAGCATTATTTTTTCTTCCACAAACCATTCCTCAACACAACTTACACTAACATTGCTATTAAATATTTGGTATCCCTATGGTAAAGCTTCAAAAGGAATTATATTATTATCTCAATGGGGCATAATATATGACAATTGTTCCTTTGCTGCCTAAGCATCATAGATATTGTCAGTATTAGTGACAAAAAATAGACTCTCATCATAGGAAAAAATTTCCTAATTCTTTATATCTGCATCTCACTCTAGGTTAGAGTAAGGATGTCTCTGCTGCACCAGGTTTGGAACAGCTCCCAAAGGAGGCCAAGAACGGCAGAAGAAGCAGAAGCAGCCTTGCACCAGAACACAGTTTTATGTCTCCTCTCCGTGCCACAGAATCCCCAAAATCCCAGAACAGCAGAGACTGCAGAGAGCAGGCAGGAGTTCTCCTCCCTCTTTGGGTACCCAGGCTAACACAGGAGCAACAGGTACAGGATTTTTTTTTCCTGCAGGACAGGAGGCAGGATGCATAAGCTTTCTGTAAAGATGCATTAGAAGACCATAATTACATTACATTGTGATAAAAACTTGGATGCAAAAGGTGTAAGAAACCAAAAAACAGCAACACTTTTAAGACAACACAAAAATACTGAACATGGTACTTTTAGAGCTCTTTTTCATGTTAGCCTTCACCATGCACATGAGAGATATGAATGAGAACTTACTAGAAGTCCTCAGTAAATATGGATGTCTTACGTACTTGTTCTAACTCCTAAGTGAATGACAAATTTTAACTTTCCTAATTTTGCAGCTCAAAGCACTCTACTGTCGCCTACACATTTAGTTATTTTTTCAGATAAAACATATATTGCCACACACTGACAGAGGAGATGTCCTGGGTGTTCACATATTTTCCTCACAGGCCTGCGGCAGGACAAAACTGTTCGTATGTCTAGAGGCAAGCAGCCTGGCTAAATTAAATCAGTATTTCCAGACTCTGGATGGGGCATTGCATAAACAATCCATACGAAAAGCAAGACAAACAGCCCTACATATTAAAAACAAGGAATGGCACCGCTCGCTTCGGGGCAGGCCCAAGATATTAAGAGCCCTGCGGCCGCCCAGGCCCACATGGAAAACGGCTTTTTTCCAAAAAGACAAATAAAACCAGGCACACCTTGTTTTTCCCAGTTCCACCGGTGCAGAGGCAGGGTGTTCTCCAGCAGGACCAGCACCGAGCCCTTGCCCTGCACCCCGGGCTGCAGCGCGAACCTCCCCGGCAGCGGGCCCCGCTCCCCCGTCAGGGTCCGGCGGGGCGCGGGCAGGGGCAGCCCATGTCTGTAACACAGCTAATTTCACGTTGCTCCAGGACAATTAGAACAGGCCGCCTCACCCTGCCTCGTCTAAGCGCAAATCTCCCTGGAAAGAGCCGTGTTTCCAAGCCCCCGCTCCCTTCCCAGGCCCGAGGGCGGCCGCCCTCACGCCCTGGTGCCCCGAGGGAGCGCAGCCGCGGGCCGGGCACCGTGAGGGCTTTGTGCCGGGCACGCTCACCGAGTATCAAAGTATGGAAATGCAGTTAATACATCCCAAATCCTTTACTCTGCCCTCTGGTGACACCATGTAAATCCGCTTTAATTGTGTGGAACCCAGAGGACAATTTGTTTTTCAAGATGTACAAGGCACTGTTTTTTCTCATCTCACATGTCCCACTACGTAGTTGTGAGTGGACAAATATTTTGACCCAAGTTTGTATTATTTTTCCCCAGACAGTTGTTTTGTTGTTTGGGTTTGTTTTGGTGGGGTTTTAGTTTTTTTGACACAAATTAGATTTTTCTACTTGACTTTGTTTAAACCATGACAACATTGTTTGATTTTATGGCTGGTTAAAACACACACAACACTAAGGAGAAGGTGATTTGAGTTTTGGGCTGTACACAGCCCAGCTTTGCTGAAACACATGTAGTAAAGAAAATGCTTCATAACAAAATCAACATTTCCAAAACACTCAAGTTAAAAAAGTTATATTTTTAATGGGTTACCTGAAAGAACATTATTAAAATGATAGGCAGAATGATGATGATGCTCAGAACTGTACTCTTACTCCATCCAAATAATTTGTCATCAAAAACTGTGTTTTCTTGGCTAGGCAGCATCATCAGCACGGAATCCCAAAGGAATATTCTCGGGAAGGCTTATTCCAGTAATGCCAGAAACCTGAAGTGACACCAACCCTCTGGGATAGTCCCTGTGCCTATGGATTGGTGGGTCTCCTTTCCAATACATGAACAATTTAGTCCTCATTAACCTCAGCAGGCAACAGCGGTCATGCTCATGTGTCGGAATTCTGGGGTTTCTGTATCACAAATGGATCTCTACAGATTTATTACAACAAAAATCCTCAGCTAACACACACAAGGTTTCGTCTAGGGAGGAGTAGGTTGGCTGAGAATCTATCTTCCCCATAGGTCTTGGCTGCTTTGAGTATTCCCGGATGCCTAGTGGAAGTACACAACTGCAGTATATGATCTGTTCAGGAAGATCTGCCAGTGAATTTCAATTAAATTAACCTTTTATTTACACAAATACCTAGCTGGACCTTCAACTGCAGAATCTTATGTAGAAAACTCAATCCTGCTCTCCCACTGATTTCAATATAAAAAGAGCCAGACGACACAAGCACAGCATGTTAGATAAAATTGGATTATTTGAAGATCAGATATTACAGAATGGTTTGTTGAACTCTGCTTTGCAACATTCATAGAAAACGCTTAGAGAATTAAAACTGAAAGTATTATATCTGTCAATTTTAAAATAGCACTATATAATGAAACATCACAACATTTTGAAGTTTCATTCTGAACACTTTCAAAATTGCATGCTGCTAGTTGTTACTTATGTAGTAACCGTAGTGTCAGCTTACGACTTTACCGAGTAGTTCTCTGCCAAACTTAACATCCATTATTGTAATCATCAATATATCATTAATAAATCAATGTTGCATGGAAGAAGGCCTAGACATGGGAGGAAGAAGGGGGATACAAAGTCATACAAGTCAGGCATGGCATAAGAGAAGAAGTATGATATGAAAATGAGTGCTATAATGAAAAGGTATGCAGGAACTTATTTATCAAGGGTTTATTTTTTTATTTATGGAACGTGAAGTCATCCAATAACTGGCTGTTAGGATCCATTAATTTTGCTTGATCAAACTTGAAAGAGGCAAAAGTAAATGGGATGAAGAACATGAAAAATAAAGAAGTTTCCAGCAACTATTTCATTTCCTGGACAATAGAGAATAGAAGTGACTTGCAGAAATACATATCCTGAAGAAAACAAAATACAAATTTGGAGGCAGGATAGGAAACTTTTTTACTTATTCTCCTCTCTGTGCAAAAATTCAAATATAAATGTACAAAAAAGTTGTATATTTTTTATTCAAGATTGTTTGCATTTCACCTGGATTATTGTCTTCAGCAACAGCATGAAATTCCACAAAAGCATCACTTCCATGAGTTGTATGTTGTCAGTGTCTTTCAGTAAAATCCATAGCACATACTTATGCATATTTCATGTTACACATAAATCACACTTCATGGAAAGATAATACAATCACTGTGGAATGAGTTGCCTTTTTTCCCCCTGAAATCCTGTGATTTACTTGGCAAAACCTAAAATATCAATTGGAAACAATGATACCTGAAAATCTAATATTTTCCAAAGTACAAGTCAGAAAGCATTCCTCTGCAGAAGTCTTTAAATAGATAATCTGGATATTCTAGACAGGGACATAATTTGGACTGTCACCAGTAACATGAGACTTATTCCTGCAAAGGCCACAGCTGGAAGCTAAGAAACGACCGGAGCAGAGGGCTGACCCTCGGGCTGAAGTCTATAGACAAATGAAAATGGATTAGTACATATTGGCTCCAGCAGCTGCTGGAAATCGTGATGTTTGCGACTCAGCACAGCACTCCAATCTTCAAAATACCCTTGGCAGCCTAAGTAGATTAGCATACTAAGCAAACCTTCATCATCCCTCTAAGGGTTTTCACCTGGAATTCTGAGGTTTAATCGTGCAAATGTATACTTAAAAAGAAAAAAATCCCTTTTTGAGGAAAAAACAAGTTAATTTTAAAATCTTCAGATGTCATCTCAAATCTGCATCCATCTTTATTGTAAATACATGCTTTACATCATGTGCCCACTTTTTAACCACAATGTATACTTGATAGTGAAACATACCAACCAAACGCTGTTTCAATAAATGCCTTTTCTTTCTCAGCAGATGTTATTGCTGAATTTAACCCAAATTCAATTAATTTATACTTAAAACCAACAGTGTCATTGTTAACTTGAGATATTTCATACAACAGTAATGGGACATTTATTTAGCAATTTTGGAATCCATCAAATCCTGTTTTTAGGAAGTAATACTTGCAGTTACATCAGTTTATGTTGCATTGGTTGAGTTTGTTTGTTTGTTTGTTTGCTTTAAAGTTCCTTATGCACAAACTTATCCTTGTACCTCTGGGGTAATTTGAACATAGCACACCAAAGAAAACATTAACTTCGTATTTTCACTTTAAGTTATTTTAAAATTAGAGAATGGAACCACAAATTCTTAGAGAAAATACAATTGGTATTTTTTTAGTTCTATTAATGTGATCACTAACCAAGAGTATTTGATAGTACTAGTAAATAATAAACTAATATGCAAAAATGTGAATATTTGTGTTCTGTGGCAAGAGAAAAATTCGGTTTATTTTTAAAGGCATATTTGCAGTAACAACAGTTTAAGGAGGAACTTTCTGTCTGAAACTTCAGTGACAAGGTCAATGCTGCACAGAATGGGGTTGGTCCATCACCAGTTTTAGTTATATGGCTGTGATGATTCAGGGATTATATTCAACTCAGTCTCAACTGCTCTTCTGATGAGATGACATTCTTACTGATCTGACAAGCTCAATGTGAAAGGAAAATGTCAATAACTCTTAGGATTAAAAATGTGCAACAACCAGATACACTTGCAAACTTTGTATATTAATATTTCCACATTCTTCAAGTTATGCTCTCATAGGAGTTTCCCATATAGTTTTAAAAAACCATACTGAGATGGTATTCAATGCTGAGCTTGCCTTAATGTGTTGTACAAGTAATTTAGAGATGGTGAAGATGCCCAAGTGAGAAAATGGGAGTAGTCCTCCTATCTGGCTTGCATTTACAAAACTCCATTTCATTGTTCCAGTCATAATAATTTTTCTGTATCTCTTTAATACAATCAGACCAGGCATCTGGAAGGACAATTCCACTACAGGTGGACTACAGGAAGTGGACAGTCCTTCAGTCTTTCACCTTTTTTTGTGTCAAGCTCTCAGAACCTCAACAGAACACTTGTCCCCAAACATATTTGCTATGTTCTTCCAAAATATTAACTACTGTATGTAGACTGTTGCTTCTTAATTCAGCATCAGTCTTTATGTGATGGTTTTTGACTACGTAAAATGAGTTTACAAGAAATAGATCTATAGAGGAAAATATTGAAACACTTTCAAATTGAAATACTGTGAATGAGATCTACCAGAAATATTAAGAGAAATAATCATTGGGATTCATTTTTGAAAATAATCAATACAGCTGCCTACAAATATCAAAATGATAACAGAGAAAAACCAGGAATACAGTCCTGAAAGACACACTGCTCCTCTCCTGTTAGAATCTATGGTTCTTATGGATAGTAAAAGATAACTACTGAGACATTGTGTTGCACAGGGCCTGGAAGAAAAAGAAAAGAAAATATTGCTTTCCTGGAGAGATTTAGCTCTTCCTCCCATGTTAAATGGGTCTGTAGGGCTTCTCACACTGTTTTTGTGACTTCTGCTCAAACCAAGGTGCGGGAAAAGGGACACAAAGGAGAGAAGTTAATTTCTTTCCCTCATCCCTGCACACCAAAAAAAATGTTTATGGACTCCTATCTTTGATTTATAAACCCTTTCAGCTTCTGTAGTCTCAGTTCTTTACAAAAACCTTCATGTGTTAGACCTCCTTAGAGCAGCTGCATTTTCAATGCTTCTTGCTCTGGACACCTCCCATTTTCTGAATTATGCCACATGCACATCAACCAAGCAAGCAATGATGGGTAACAAAGCTCCATTGTTCTGCTTGTTGCAGAAGTATTCCTGATCAAGAAATCAATTAAATGTACTTACCCTGTAGCTGTTTGCTATCAATGATTCTATTCACAAGCTATGTACACAATGAGCTGCTTCACTGAACACTACTCACCATCAAAAAAGATTAACCCCGCAAAATGTCTGCTCCAAGTGACAAGTTTCAAAACCAGGTTTTTTTTAATGTAAACTGCCTCCTTAAAGCAACATTTACATAATCTCGTGGTTTCCTTACACTAAGGGCATAAACTGCACTCACACTCTCAGCTAGTGCCTCACTTGTACAGGAAGTGTCATTTAATAAATAAAGACATAAAGCTGCTTATGTGGATCAAAAAGTGTCTTAAGAACATAATTCTGAACATCTCTCAATTACCCATGTTCAATACCTTAAAATAACATGTTGACCTGTTTTTCATTTCTAAAACTCTGCTCACACGTATTCCTAGAATTACAAAATGGTATCAGATTTAAAAAAATTAAATAAACATAAGAATATATTTTTTCTGTATTTAGCTCAAATAAAAAGAACGATTTTTTGATCACATAAAACCCCACAAATGCTACAAAGGCATATAAAGTCTGTCACAATTCTTGTCAAAATGTCAAAAATTTAACATTTTTCTGGCATTTTTTAAAAACAGGTGTAGGATAATTATAATAATAATAACACTGATAGTGTTACTATAAACATAAAATTTCTTCTTTTTCTCTTAAAAGAAAACCAAAACTAGCAAATACCATCAAATTCAACAGATTATATTACTGGAAATAGCAACAAAACTAAAATTAGCACGTAATGAAATCTGAAAGACTTAAGTCTCCTCCAGTTTTGTTTCTCATAATTGTGTTGCACAAAATAAGCTGGTGTAAGAGATTAGGGGGAGGGGAAGAATCCGAGACTCTTTGGCTGACTGGATGCATTACATTAATTTCTTAATATGTGAAGGAGTGGATTACCCCTCTAACAGCAATGGGAAATTAGTTTCTTTATTTCTTCATTAAGACTGTGGGAGGGAAATTAATTTTCTACTCTGGTTTTCAAAATTAATTGAATATATCTTTATTAAAGTGATAAATACATACACATACTTTTTGGTTGAAAGAATTCTCTAAATTAATCCTAAACAGACGTTTTTGTAGCAGTTTGGTAGCATGCGGTTACTTTTTTTTGTTTCATTTTGTGATGTTATAAAAAACCCTGAAAAAACAGATCACCCAATGTAATAAAGATATTTGTAGAAAAAAAAGCATCTGAAAAGAGTCTTTATAGAGTAATCTTAGTAGCATTAAATAGCATACTGTTTAATCTTCCTTGCTTCCTACTTCCTACTCTGTATTATTTTTGCACCTATGTTCTTGCAGGTTTCATCGTGCACTTCAGTGTCTATGCTTTCATACATATAGATATATACATTAAAAAAATGGGTTTTGATTGCTCTAACAAGGAACCACAGTTTCTAAAAGCATCACTCACCTAGCTTGAAGTTGAGGCAAAGTGCCTTGAGGTGCCTGGGTATCTTCTTGTGTGTATCAGTTCTTGGAGGAATTTACAAAGCATCCAAAAGTTGCTCACTTTACTTCCTATGCCTGCATAGTTTTGATATCTGTTTGCATTGTAAATGTATTTCATGTGGTGGACTTACACCATGGCATCATGATATTCTTTTATTTAGATTCTTCGGTACTCTTTTATGCAAAGTCAGCCACCTCGGAGTGACCTTATGCCAGCAGTATTTCTATTTAGCCTTCTCTTGCATAACTGGTATAATCATTTTTGTAACATCTTTCTCACACAAAAAAAGTTAATCATAAGCATTTTTCTAGAGAACTTGGACACTTTAGCATTGAGAAAAAAACCAAACAAACTACTGATGGCAATAGTGATTCCACCACAGCAGACTCTAAGAGCTTATGAAGAAAAGGCAAATTTGCCAGGCCTTTAAAACCATCACATCCTTCATGTACTTTTGGCCTAGAGGCTCAAAAGAGTAAGAAAATTCATAACAGAGCATAACAGAATCCTACAACTTAATTTTCCTTGTGTGCCTCAAATGCATTAGAAAGAGAACAGAATTTCTCTTCCCTTGTTCAATGAGAATTAAAAGTCCATCCTATTTCATGGGGCCTCTGTCTCCCTACAGAAATAAGTAAACATACCCAAAACTCTATCAATACTCAGGTTATTTAAATTTCATTTTTTGTGTTTAAACTCAAATGGACAACTTTTCAGCTTCTGCCATCTTTCACATGCGTTACTGTATTATTCTTTTCTTAGAGAAAAATCTAAGAAATAAATCAGAAAACCTTTATTTCTGAAATTGCACTGCAGTTACTATAAACCCAAACTCATGGTAAGAAAAGAAAAAGTAGGATACAGTAAGTCATTGAACAGTGGGGGGAAATTCAGCTGATTCCCTTACTAGAAATTAATAGGAAGTTCTTGTTTAGTAAAACAAGCAACATTTTAATTATGGACACAAAGAGTATAGGGATTAAATAAATGAGATTTACGTTGAACAAAGGCAAGACTGTCTTAAAAACATTCCCACACCATGATTCAACCCCCTTGTTTAATCCATTCCACCAGAATGCCGATCATAAAGTTGCAAAATTCACCTGAGAAAAAGAGGCAGAACAAGTTATTCACTTGTTTATATAACTTATTGCTTGATCATTAGCTTGTTAAGAAAGAAATTTGAGTGAGTCCACAGAGCATCTTCATTAATATGTTAATCATAGTTTACAAAGACAAAATGCATCTTTGTCCAGAAAAACAATTTAGTATTAATGCATACAGATGTCAAAAAAAGTTTCAACTCTAGCTCCTCTTTAGGGGAGCATAAAGAAGCAGAACAAAAGGAAGTCTGGATAAAAATTAAGTAGCAGACAAAATCTCAACTACCTGAGGAAAGGAGTCAATGGTGAAATAATGAAAGAAAGCAAAATCCTGTTCCTTAGAGAAGAAAATCTATGAGCCACACCACAATTAAAATGGCCCCTTCTGTCATGGAAGCCCCTTCCTAAGTGAAAGATTGGAGCCTCTTCCAATTGTTTATTGCTGTTTTAATTGCTTCATGTATTTATCAAGGAGGCTGTTGAAGGCCCTGCAATCCTCCATGTTGCACAAACTCCTTCTGTCACAGGCCCAGCAAAACCCACCACATTAAGTCCCTTCTTCCAAGACATCTTTTTAAATTAAAAAAAAAAAATTGCTCCCCAAGATCAAGAAGCAAAGAAACCCCAGAAGACTTTTCATATCCAACTCTGCAATGTCCAGATAGAAAAGAAAAAAAGGAAATAAAGAACTGTATAGAAAGCATCCTCAAGCCATCTTGAGCCAGGGCTCAGTAACCTTCTGCAACACACACCAATAGCTTTGCGTGAATGTGACAACACGAGACTCTCCTAAAGCACAAGTCAATTAATTGCTTGCTTACCTGCCCAGAGCAATACAGATTATGTTCCCAAGAAGGAATGCTCACTAAGCATTAGAGTTTGCCATCCACTGTGAAATATTTTGCCTTTGATAGAAATGTCAAGAACTGTATATAGACCTGAGATGCAGTCACTAAAACTATTCTGTTGGAAACAATGGGCGATCCGTAAAGCAAAAAGAGACAGAATTTGTACCACTACTCCCTACTCTTTGTAGGGAGACTGCTTAACTAAGTTTTCTGCATATTTTCTTAGGCAGAGAGACTTTTTAGGCAGCTTGTCATCACTGATCTTAATAATATTTTTCAGAAAAATTTCTAAGTGATTTTAGAAGCAGGTTTTACACCACAGCAAAGAATGACTGCACCCTCAAAAAAGCAGTGCTGGCTTTGCCTCACACATGTGGCATTCTCTCATTTGGACTAAAACCCCCAAAACTTTCATTTGATTACTTCTTCAAAATCAGTAATATTCACTTTGCTCTTTATATGGGTGTAATGTCCTTAGCCATTTTCCAGAAACTGTAATCAATATAAATCAATATAAAAAGAACAGCACAATATACATAAAAAAAATACAGGTTAAAACATGAAAAACAGTAAAATATGATCTATTATCAACCTTAATAACCATTACATCTGCTTAGACAAAAGTATCTCTCTCAGTTAAAGTTGTCTTCTACTCACCACTGCAAATAAGTTGGATTTTTAAGATTACAAGTCTAAAGAAAACTTAAAAATCCCTTTCTCACCTGAGGTCTTCAAGCAACTTTACCACAATCACAAACAAGTTCCTTGTGGATCAAGCAAATACATACCAAATAGAAACTGCCTGTATCACAGCAACAAACACAAAGTTTACAGATATATCTCCACAGCTACCAAAATAAGTGCCAAGCATAATAGAAACTTCAATATCTTTTGCATTAGTGCACATCAGAAGCTGCATCACTGCTGCAGCTGAGCAGGATTAAAACAGCCAAAGCCATCAGTCTGCTGCTACATAACTTCACCTACAAACAACTCACAAGCTCGATTTTGTTAGAAAACAAAACCTTTCCAAGACATAGCTTTGTCTCCTCTGCTTTGGTAACAGATCCTCAGCAGGAATATTACGAATCCTAAATGACAGAATTGCAGGACAAAGCTGAGAGGCCACCACAGAGCTCCCTCTAGTGCGAGCCAGGAAAGGCAATTCGTTAAGTCCAAGATCTCAACTCTACAGAGAAATGAGTTACTGAGGCAAACCAGGGAATGCAACAAAAATAGCTGAGAAGCTAAATACAAACCCCAGAATTCATAAAGTTGAGATAAAGTGGAAATGTCAGGGCTTGGGCTCTGCTAGAAGACAGTATCACAAGATTAGAGGATGGCTGAGTCTGGGAGGAGGTCAGTCATTGAGTCCAACATCCCACCCCCAAGCGGGGACACTACTGTCAGCTTGGCATATCTCCACGAACAGAGACTCCACAGCCTCTCTGGGCAACCTTTACCAGTGCTCAGTCACCTCCTCAGCAAACAAAGTTTCCTTATGTTCAGAAGGAACCTCCTGTGTTTCAGTTTGTACCAGTTGCCTCTGGTCCTGTCACTGGGCACCGCTGCAGAGAGCCTGGCTCCAGCTCCTGTACATACTCCCCTCATCGATGAGATTGTCCCACCCCTTGAGACCAAGAGCTTTTGTCCTTGCCCAGTGGCCTTAAATACCAAACCCGAAGAGGCTCGTTTCACTAATCAAAAAGTAGCTCACCAAAACACAACAAAACCGTACCAAGAAAAGCCAGAAGCAGATTTTCATCATGCTGCTAGAAGGTTTTGATGTGATTTTTTTTACCCTGTTTATGTTTGGGAGCACATAGTTTCAAATGAACCAACTTATGCTGACAGTTTTCCAGAAACCATTCTGTGGAATGCTCACATCAGGACATGTATGTAGAAGTCTTACATTCTAATAGTCTTTCCCATGGCAAAAAAGTTTGGTCTTACTAAACTTGCTGCATCTAAAAAAATTTTGAGCAACTGACAATGAAGAATTTCAATCCCATTAGATGAGCAGCATTCTCAGTGCCTGGAGTGGGAGCTGACAGCATTGGTCTCATTACTGAAATCAGAGTGGGTGTTTGTGTCCCCTTCAGCACTGGTGACAACTCTATTCCCTTTCAAATAAATACAAAGGCAACTGTATGAGAAGCTAAGCCCTGCAAGCTTTTTACTGACCCTCTGTAAGCATTTTTAGTTGAATAACTTTCCCATAAAGGTTAGGATATTATGACAGTAGCAAATTTTGTTAATTGCATGTATAATTACTTCCGTTATTTTTGTATTACTACAAGTGTCTATGATTATTTCTGACCAATATAAATTATGTCACAGCCCAGTGCTTAATAAACAAGTATTTAAATTATGTGTAGGCTTTCTTAAAATATTTTTGAAAAATCATGCCTCATTCTGACACCTAACAACTGACATTGATCTTTCAACCTGTCCCTAAAATCCTAGTTATTTTGCTACTAAAACCCTATTTATTTCAAGTTCTTGCTTTTCCCCCTACACTGCCATGGGATATTTGTGCCAGAAGTTTTTTTTGGAAAAAAATTGGAAAAATCATTAACAGTCTTCTGAAGGAGAAAAGCAATAACTTCAGCAGAGTTAACCAGCTAAATTCAATTTTTTAATTGTAAAGACTCTCATGATGAACACTTAAAAGACTCCACCATGTCTTGTGGGGATGAAGCAATAGCCTTAGCTAAAAATGAAGTGATGTGTGTATCTGAAATTGAGGCACATTTAAAATACTACTCTAACATCATTAAAATAGTCATGTTGATTCCAAGTAAAGATTTACTTGATGATATGTTTGTCAATCAACATAATATAATTTATTGTGTCTTTTATTAGACCAACCAAAATAACTGAAAAACCAGGCATTTCTACAGGAAGGTGTAAGGGACACCAGGAAGTACCGAAAAAAGAAACTATCTTTTTCAAATGTGGCCGGGTCTAGGAAAACCCTTCCCTCCTGTATGGACTGTGTGGAACGGGAGACCAGGTTTCTCCAAGATACTGATATGGTTCACTTGCTTGTTGACATGTTTATTGCTGCATATGACAGTCAAAGCCCTTTGCTGTAAACTGAACAAAAACCAATAATTAAAATCTGTTACATTCAATTACCTCTAGTAAAAAAACATTACTCCTAAATCAAGCTACCTGGTCAGAAATTAATTAACAAACGTAAGAACTTCCAATAGTATAAAGGACAAATTATACCATATGATTCAGGATATCAAATAAACCATTGCAAAGAACAGACCAAATATACACAGCTCCAAATATCCTTGATGAGAAGGGTCATTCTCAATTACACATTTGTGTCATTTCATTATCAGATCAACTGATAAATACTTCATGAGAAACTGAACAGTAAGAAATTTATTACTTGAATTATGGTAGGATATATTTGCATATTGGGGTGAGATAGAGGGTGTTAATTTTCATAACTCTGTATCCAACAGTCAAAAGAAAATCCTCGATCTGATCTGAAGAGGACACAGCTTACAAGGAATTAAATGCACGCCTGATCCAAAGTCCTCCAAATCAAAAACCGGTAAAGCATATTATTCTTTACTATACTGAAACGAATACCTGAATAGTAAAAATGAATACACCACTATTTATTTGCAGCAAAATAATCAGTATATTCAAAATCAAATAATCAGTGCATGAACATCTTAGATTGGTATCATCTTCCTTTTGTGAGGGGATACACAGTCCTGGTTCAATTCAACAGCACCATATTTAATTTCTCCAACAATATTTTGCCAAACGTCACAGAAACAAGTGAAGTTCTAAAATAAAGGTAAATAATTGTACTAGCTAGTATGGTCAATAATTTAGAGATATGTTTAGAAACATGAATTATATATTCACCCAATGTTAAAAACAAGTGATATAAATTAATTTCCGACTTTCCACCTCTCAGAATATTTTTAATTATGTATATACTATACTGTATGCAGATATTTATTTGAAAAGGTTGATGAAAGTAACATCTTAATTGATGGTTCCATCCTTCTGAGCATCTTCATCACACGGCTTCCTAATCAAAGCTATTTTACCTGAAAAAATACTTCAGAAGCAGGAAAGCTACATGCAAAAGTTACTTATTGTTCTGCCATGCTAAAAACTGCATATACATGGGAAATATTCTATTTATCCTAAGCACTTGCTGCACCCTTTTTTACTTATCTTTACCTTTTCTATGATCTGCATAACATACCAGAACTCAAGCACACTTTTAGTCATTACCTATAGCATAAGTTTTCACCCATCCATTTACCTGCATAGCCACCTGGTGTGGGGAGTTCACTGCCAGTCCTCAAGATCACAGAGCTGGAAACACAGGCTGAGCTCAGAGGGACACACAGGAGAAAGGTACAGTCTTCCAGAGCAAAAGACTACGCTGTCCTTTTTGCCCAATGTATAACAACCTAATATTTTCTTGTTACATCTCAAGAATAAATAAGCTATACTGTTTATGTTTTGTGTCACATGGTTTTGAAAAACCTCCACCACACCTGCACGAGCACCCATGCACACAGAGACAGAAGACACTTACAAATTTTTTGCTAAAAGCTGCACAGTCAGAAACATTTACCAGTAACCACTGGCGAGTGTTCAAGCTCTGAGGGCCTCTCCCACCAGAGTTCTATTGCATTGCTCCTCCGTCTTTAGAGCAGGGGTGAGTTCCAGCAGAGAGTTTGGATGGGGCTGATCCATCAGTCTCAGTCCACACCTGGAGCCTTCTCCTCTGGTATGGGCAGGGCCAGGGGATAAATTCACATCCACTCCCCAGGAGGCATATAAGCAATTCCAAAATTCTTTTTCCCTCTCTATTAGCAGTGATACACAATGCTGGCACAACACGATGGAGATTACCTGCTACTTGTACAGCAGTTTCCTCATACAAAGTTGTTACGACACATAAAAAGTTCCCACATTGGCATGTGGGTATTTTACTTACACTTAAATGCACCACAGAGTCCTTGCACATTCATGCCCTTGCACTGGAGCTGTCAGCAGCTATTTCACAGCTGACACCACCCTTTATGAGACAGTCAGGTAGGAACTCAGGGTGAGGGTTGAGTTGAGGGGCATGAGACAAAGCTGTTAAGTCTTCTACAAAGTAATGGTAGTTTCTCCTGTCTTCCAACATGTAGCAGCTAACTATTCTTGTCTCTTTAGTATTATCTAGATAATAAACAATCTATAACATTTTCTTCTAAGGTATTGCTATCTTAGTTCTCCACCGTGTTATAAGCACATACACAATCAAAATACAGAATATTCTGTTGGGATCTCCACCAGCTAAAGAGCATTAGAGCCATCCCAGCTTGTAAGATACATATTCATCAAGTACCTCTTAACTGCAGGGTGTTGATGTCATAAAATAAATATTTAACTACAGTCATCATTCCTCCAAACAGTTCTCCTTATTTCACACATCAGAAGTTTCTGGTTTTCTCCATGGAATTTCTGATCACTTCCACTAATGTTATTCAATACCTCCTCATTCTACTCTTTCCTGCTTCTGTATATACAAGTCACTCCAGCACTTAAATAAGGAATACAATCCAGAGTATTCTGGAGACATGCAAGCACAGACACAAATCACTGTCAGTCCCTGGATTTCCTGGTAGCAGTGTCATTCCACTCACATGTCTCCAGAGTTTCTTTGGTGTGCAGCTTTTAACCCAACCCAGCCTATCCCAAAATTTTTCACATAGTTAATGTTCCCAGCACGCAGTATTAAACAAATCCTTACAGCAAATGTGAAGTACTTAATTGTTTCTATCTTGTCCTTTGGAGAAGCCGAAAGAGCCCCAGCTCCATGTGCTCAGCCTGGCCTCCGTGCAGGGCTGCTCCTCTGCTCTGGGAAAGAGAGTGATTGGAGCTCCTGGAAAAGGTGTGTGCTGGTGCAAATTAGCCTCATGCATTTCAGGGAACCACTTCTGCCACTTTCTAGCCTGAAAGGTTAAGGTTTACTGTCACTGACCAAAAACAAACAAACGAAAAAACCCCAAACAGTAAAACCCACAAACAAACCAAAAACCCAAAGCAAAACAAACAAACAAACAAAAAAAAACTACTAAAAAATTGTTTTCACGTGTGTAAAACTACTGCTGGTCCTTTCCCCGCCGTGATTAACTACCTGGCTCGGAAAGCTTGGTGGAGACCAGGCTCTCTAATAGTTAGGTAAGTGCTTGGTTGACCGCGGAGCAGCAGCACCCTCGCTGCCTCGCCCGGCCAGGGAGGCACACCCTGCCCCGGCTCTTGCTCAGCTGGCAGCCTGCCATCAGCACACCCTGCGCTTTCCTCCGGGGGAGCAAAACCCAAAGCAGGTTCTCAGCACCGTGATTAACCCAAAGCACAAAAAGTCAGGTTTAACAGTAGAAGGAGTTTGCAGAAGGAGAAAGGACCTGCTGCCTACGCCGCACCGGGCGGGGGCCAAGAGGTCAGGCACGTGTCTGGAAACAAAGCCCAGGGTAGTGCCCGAACGAGAGTCCCAGCACTGCCGCCCCGGCTGCCTCTCCGGTGACCCCAGCGCCTCCTACAACCTCTCTTTCCCCAGGCTCCAGGGAAGTTTCTGCCCCCGCCCCAGGGCGGCCCCAGCCGCGGCTCGGGCAGCGCAGGCGGGGGCGGCCCGGGTGCAGCCCCGTGACTCCGCCGCGCCCTTACAGGAAGCTCCACCGCTGCCGCACAGCCCGGGAGAGGCTGTCCCAGCACCCGCTCCGCTCGGATCCCGCCTCACAGTCCCGGGAGAGGCTGTCCCAGCACCCGCTCCGCTCGGATCCCGCCGCACAGCCCGGGAGAGGCTGTCCCGTGAGCCGTTCCGCCCGTGTCCCGCCGGGACAGGTAGGGCAACGCTGGGAAGCGGGATGAGGTGCTCCTTCTCCCCGCCGCGCCGGCCGCGGGCGCTCCCCGGGACCTCCTCCTGCTCCCCGGAGCTGCCCGGGTAGGGGGGCAGCGGGGGTGGCGGAGCGCTGTGCCCTGGCCACGGGCGGGCCCGGGGAGCAAAGGGGCAGCCCTGAGGGAGCGCCCTGCGGGAGCGCCCGGCGGTGCTATCGAGTGGCTGTCGCGCGTCCCCGCCTCGGGCGGTGATCGTGTTTTTACCTACGCCGGGTGACTCCGTGCAGAGTTAGGGATTTATTTCATACTCCTGACAAAACGGGCTTTGTACCTGTTCCCGTCGGGGAGCTTGCATTACCTGCTTCGGCAGCAAAGGCTCTGCAGTTTCAGAGCGTACCTGGGGCACCCTGCGGGGGCTCTTTCCCCGTCAGTTCGCCAGCGAACGAGGCTGCCGCTCTGCTTGGCCGGGAGAGGAGAGCAGGAGGTGGCGAGAGCGGCCCCGGTGACATGTGTGGATGTTACACAACGAGAACTCCGCAAGAGACAGGCAGGACCAGTTCGGATCGGTGTCCTTCTTCAAGGGACCCATTAGCCGCGAGTGCGTGTAGGTGCTTGCGCTGGATGACTTCATTGACAGGATTCACTCAGGGTTCATCGCTGACACTTCAGAAGATTATGCTGTCATTCTTTGTTAACTCACGTTAGTTTCTGTCTGACAGATCCTGGCCATGTTCGCGTTTTTGGTAGTGCTGTGTCAACTGCACGTGATGACGTTCGCGTTTCCTCACTGCCCTGGGAGATTAAATACCTTGAAGCAACCTGAATGGGAAGATGGTAATTTAGTTTTAACATGACTTTATGCTTTCCAAAATTGTTCCTAACTTCACTTTGCTGGCTTCTTTAATTGTTGTTTGGTTGTTGTTGTTGTTGTTTTGGGGGTGGGTTTTTTGGTGGTTTTGTTGTATTCTTTTTTTACTTTATTAAAAAAATTAAGTTGTTGTATGCTTAATTTCAGATTATTTTAATATCTTTTGCTGAAATGATTGAGAATTGACTTAGGTGTTAATACCAAGTATTTATCAGATCTAGTAATAAATGCAGATTGGGACAACTGAACTTTTTCCAGGCTGCTGAGATTATTGTGGTTGATACAACCAGAATCCTTTAAGTAACATCAAAATTCAAAAAGTTTGAAATCTGTGTTAAGACAGTATTGTTTTGGTACTATTTGAGCACATCACAGTTGCATTTGTATATCTGAAATTGCTTTGTATTTGAAAGGGTTTATTTGGTTGGTTTTTGAAATTGGTATTTTCTCTTAGTAGCAGACCCCCTTACAACACCTGGAAAGATAAGCATAGTGCTGCTTTTGCAGCTCTTCACTTTGGAGGGAGAGCACTGGAGAGGAACTCATGTGAAAACAACTTCTCCAGAAGGACTCAAGCACTACAAAGCAAAGCCATGTGATGCTTAACATTTTAAGCATCAAGGCTTCAAAAAGGGATTTCTAGCTTAGCTGTCCAGTCTTCTCAATGGACAAAGAGTGCTGAAAACTTATGACAGACATTAAAAAGTCATTACACTGAGCAGGAGGCTCCTTGAGGGCAGTATGTGGAGCAGAAACCATGGCTAGCAGAAAAATGCTTGAGACAGATGATTTGTTAAAACCCATATTGCTCTGGGCATAAAACATCAGGCTGCCTCTTTCCTGTGAGTTCCTGTGAGAACTCTCTCCTGACAATAGGCCCAGACCACTCCTCTTTTAAAGACAGAGTTGCAAAGAGAATGGCCAAACCCTTTATCCAATAATTTAGCAAGTAGAACAGTTGCTAAAAGTATGAAGTACCTGCCTTGAGAGGTTCCCCTTCAGCATTTTCTGTACATCTTTTACCAGAAGAACTACTTTACTGAGCATATTGTGGGGTTGTATTTTTAATTAAATGCTGGGCATCCTAAAACTGCATGGATCATTTTATCAAATCAAGCACTCAGAACTGCATCCAGGTCCCTCACATTTAGGAGAGAATTCAAATCTCTCTGTTTCCTTCTTCAAATACTGTCTTAATAACTGGGTTACGAATAAGTTGGAGATGGAGACACGGAGATACAGGACAAAGTGAAAAAAAATTGCAGATAAATGGATAAAAAATCTTGAAAAGAAAAAAGGGTCCATGTATCCCTGGGAATTGAGGGTTCTAAGCTCCAGGCAACTTACCTATACATTCCATCTTAAATAAAATACATCAGTTCTCTAAGTTAATTCAGAAGGACAGCTAATACTACTTGCATGATAAAGAGTGAAACACTACTGAGCAAAATGGAAGGTGTCTGCTTCAGAAGAATGAAGTTACTTTTGTAATTTGCACTGAACCAATAATATTGATAATATTTTTTTCCCAGGTAATTCTTTTCCCTTTCCACTTGTGGGTTTGAGGGAGTTTTGATTTTGGTTTGGGAGTTTGGTTTTTTGGGTTTTTTTGTTAAATCTTTTTCTCTGGTTCCTTGTAGGTATAGTATAACTATTTTAAGCTTAGATTTTCTTGCAATTGCTTTAGAATAACAAAGACAAATGCATGTGTAGCTGCTTCAGTATACACTGTAACAGTATGTAAATTATATAAATACGTGCTGTAATATTGTTTAAATATACTATAATATTAACTACATAAACCACCAATATGTAATTTATGCTGCAGTTTTCAAAGAGCAAAGTGTTATGAGATACCACTGCAAAATCTAACAGTAACTATTAGGGTGAAAATTCCTGAGCGATGTGATAATCTTGCCAAACAGGCTAACAAGAACACAAAGCTAATATGTAACTGAATAACTTTATCCTGAAACTCATCTCCTTTTTTAGCCATCTGGCTTGGTGTATAACAGTGCTGTTTCTGCGTTACACTTGCAAAAATAATCCTCTAGTCATTTTGCTCAACCAAATAGCCTGAATTTCTTGGATACATATTAGGCTTTCACTGAAAACCAAGCCAGAAACCTAGTTTTGTCCTAAAACTTTTTTTTTTTTTTAATAAGAAACTGTAGCAAAAGCAGGCTAAAACTTGACTATGGAAAATGCTTAGTGAGGAAATACATTCCTGTATTCCACAGCCTTCTATAATTTCACTCACTCTTCTGGAATCTCACCTCACAACTTACTCCATGAGGCCTCATGAGCACAAAAGGAGGAGAACAAAAGAAGAGAATAAGTAAATATCTTCAGACATGCCTGTTGTCAGTAAAATTCATACTGTGGACTAATCTAAAACAAATAAATTTGGCGATATAGCACCTTTACATAAAACCTGATGCCGTGATTGTGAAAAGAGAACAATTGTAAAATGAATAGGAGTCTGCTGCTGTGATTTAAAAATCAAATTCTGTAGATAAAATTGGATACTCACAGATACCAGAATATTGATTAATGTATATTGAGGATTCTTTAGATGGACGAGTGTTGGTTTTGTCCTTCCCCCACCCTGGCCCCCTCCCTTGCCTCCTTCCTCCAGTAGGTCAGGGTCTTGGTCAGTTTGGATCTGACTGAATTTCTGTGACTATTACTTTGTTGTTAAGAGCTCCAATAAAAACTGATGCTCACATCCCGGAAGGGGTCACACCAAAACTTGACCTACAGCTCTCATGACAATCAAATTCTCTTGGCCAGGATAAGGAATAGCTGAGATGGCTTATAAGAAAGGAAAATACGTTTATTTTATGTTACATAGTTAGAAAATATAGCAGTGAAGAAGACATTTTAGGAGGAGACCTTGACGTTTCTTTTCCTTTTATGTAGCTGAGAGATGCTAGGGAAAGAAATTATCCTAGTGTGCTCCCTTAAGATCTTTGCCACTCTTTAAAAATGCCAAATTTAGCCTTCCTAACTTGTTTTAAATCAACTTGATTTTTTTTTTAGTGTTCACATCTGCAAGGGAGGCAAATTTATTCATTGGACGCCATCTTCTGAACAACAGATTTGATTTTGAAGCATTCACAGCTGATAACCTGGAAAGGGAATGCTATGAAGAAGTGTGCAATTATGAAGAAGCAAGAGAAGTTTTTGAAGACCCTGATAAAACGGTAGCAGTTTAAACTGAATTTAATATAGTGAGGGAGGTTATTGGCTAATTAACCTTATTTTTGTACTCAAATTATTGCAACATAAATTATTGTTAACAGATACTGTAACTCCTCTAACACAGCACTTAAAGATGATTACTTATTTTACTCCAAAAGTAGATATCCCAATTACATGGAGTTCTTGCTTTAGATACACAATGAATGCACCTGAATATGTATTTATTGTCTTAAAGAGTTTAGATGTGGACTTTAATTCTGCAAACAAATAGAAATGAAGCTTCGGAAGTCCCACTTGTGGATATTCCTTTATTTTCAGACTTCTGGATTTTTTTGTAACTTCTCAGCATCCAATTTAAATGTGTTGCACATGCTGTCTGTATTAATTGGCTGATTGCATCTTTGTGTCGTGCCGAAGAAGTGTTTTGTAAGAGGCCAGTATGGAGCAAGTCTGCAGTTCAGCTATTGCCGAGTATTCCTATCACACCATATTCTAACTCCCTACCTAGATGTAGCTGAGAAGAAACCTGGTATATATTAAAAAAAAGAAACAATAAGAAACCTTTCAGCCCAATAAAGGAATGAGAGGATTGTCTGGAGACTGGTCATTGTCACCTGCAGCAAGAATCTTTTTGTGACTCTAGGTGTGCTCTGCACCAAGCTGCAGAAAGAGCAAGGCATATACTCCTGTTCTGAAGGTGGAAATGTTACTTTGCCATTGCTAACACTTTCCTAAGGAAAAGATTAATTGTTAAATTGAAGTGTTGCCAGAGTCTTTTGCTAGGTAGCAAAAGTGAAAATTATAGCTAAACACATTTAATGCCTGATGATCATACAAAAAAAGAGTTTTTCTCTTAAATGAATCCCATTTTTTTCCTAGCTGATATGAATTCAAATACTGTTCATGTAGATGTCGGATTCTTAAGAACTTAACTTTGCCTCAAATACTCTTTTGTAGAGATTTACAAAAAATAATTGTAAGCATTTGTTGGTGTCCAAATATATCCTAGCTTCTACTGTAATCAGGCAGAAATATGAGGTAACACTGGATGGTTACATACACTTTTCTCTTTTACCAACTTGCATTTGAGGAATTTTAATGCGAAGTTGTTTAAGAAAAATATCATGGGATGAGCAAATACAAATCCTTCAGCAGGAGTTATTTCTGTTTATGCCATTGTTAAATTTTGCCCAAGGTACTATATTAAAAATAATTCAATAGGCCTGTCAATTATGTATCTCATAGAAATCTGATTCTTTTTGGGTTTTGTAGATGGATTTTTGGAAAGACTATTCAACTAAAGGCTCTAAAATAAAAATAGGTAAGTCATCTTTTTACTTTTTTCTTATACTGCAATATTTTCTGGTTGTTATAATAGTACTTTCTTAGTGGATCATGCATTCAGTTAAAGAAATCAGAAATTATCTTTTTACCAGAGATCACTGTGAACTGTACCAGTATATTTAATTATATAAGGCATTAATTATATTATAAAACTGAAGCATCTTAAAGTGGGATCCATTATAGGTCCGTAAGTAAAAACTATAATTTCCTTGACCACTTCTTTATTACACAATCGGTAAACCTTGCAGTAATTCTGTGGCTACTCTCTGTGGTTTTGGGGGTTTTTTCTCCATATTTTTTAATAGTAGTAATTTAACAGCCTGATTTAGGCTCAGAGTAGTCTGGTGCCAGATGTTTAATAAAAAATGGTCAGTTGGACTTGAGGAAAGATCTACAGCCTGATCAAGGTCACAAGTACATGAAGGAATATTTGGAAGGCATTAGAAGACAGGCATCTCAACAGTTTTGGGTAGAGAAAAGGGGATATCTACTCCCTTCTGCCTTAAGCTGTGAATTGTACTCTTGGGTTGTGTTGCACAGAAATACAGCTTCTCACAGCAAGTTAGACATTTGGGGAAGGAGCAGCCTTAGAGCACAGCAAAAGTAGTATTTTACCGTGTAAACAGCAGACTGGGTAGATGGAAAGAACACATAATGAAAATCACCAATGTTTCCTCTTCAGGCAATGAGGCACTGCAGAAGGTGAACGTCACAGGACTGCTCATCAGCCTGGTTGCTGCTGGAGTACTGTTGGTTATAATTGCACTGATTATCTTCTACTGCTGCAAGAGCAGATGCAAATCAAGGCAACCACCGGGGTAAGGAATTTCACTGCTTAAGAAACCCAAACACACACCAAAACAAACTCTTGCTTAAGAGTAGCATTGAAAAGACCCTGTGGGTTGGTCTAACTGTATTCTCAGAGAATCCAGTGGAAGTTCTAGTTCTTACTTGCCTAGAAGCAAAGTTAAGTCAGCAAGCACTAGCAGTAGTTATGCTGCAGTTATTAACACAAAAACATAAAACAATATTGCGCACTCAAACCTTTGGGTTTGTTTTGTTTTTTTTTTTTTTTTTTTAGTGTGTGTGTTTGTGTGGTTTTGGTTCCAAAATAGTCTTACTAAGATGGTGGAATAATTTTAGTAGGTTGGGGCCTGCAATGGGAAGTCTAATGTGTTCTGTTGGCACTTTCAAGTAGGCTGTATGCTCGTCATGGCACATGAATGTGGAGTAGCTGTAGTAGTAGATGATGAAATAGTTTGGAGGAAATGCTTTTTTACCAATTCTCTACTCCTGCTTGTTCCTTTGTCCTAAACTTGAAAAGAATATAAGAGGATTCTGTGCTTCCTCTTCCCTATAAATTTCAAATCACTGAGCTATTCTTACCCTGTGGCTTGGAGTGAGTATTTGGCTTCTGGTCTTTGTGTTCACTGAAGGCATGTTTTTTTCTCTTGTGGGGTTTTTTGGGTTGTTTTGGGGTTTGTTTATTTTATAATTAAGACTTTACATTCTTGCTTCCCTATAAAGCAGAAGTTTCCACTTACCTGCTGTCACCTTTGTTTAGGTACTTGAATTATGTAAGAAGCAGAAGACGTAATTCAGCCAACATCTTCAGAAGGCATGAAGAGTTTTCTCTAAACCCCCTCCCTCTCAGAACTGACGATTCAGGACTACCCACTTATGAGCAAGCAGTTACTTCAGATGGACAACACAACGTGCCCCCACCCCCTTACCCAGGGCCCCCGAGAGATGCACGGGTGTTTCAAAAGTCCATGTCTCTTCCTGGCCCCTAGTCACAAACCTTCTTCTGGGGTGAGGGGGGATTACTGGAACATAAGATACTTTTGAAAAAGTGTGTGCTACCTTGCATATTGCAAGATGATTTACAAAAATGTGAAAGATCTTTTGGACAAATAGGAACAAGTGAAGTTCCCATTTGGGAAAAGAGGTCACCTGTTGCAAAGGCTGCAGGACTATTCTTTGCACAAAGTCACTGTGCTAAGAGGAGGGAATGCATAAAGAGCAAGTCTTGTACTGCTGCCTTCTTCCATATGCACTTTGAGCCATCCCGTCAAACTATTGATGTTTCATTAATAGTTTCATCTTCTTTTTCTTCAGAAAGAACAGTATTTTGATTGCTCATATTGACACTAACCATTTTTTGTGACTTAGTACTTTAAACAACCATAAGAAGTCTACTTTATTGTTTGATATATTCACTTCTTCGCTGTGTGAATTTTCTATTCATCTTGTAATAGATTTGAGTGTGAAAATTATTTCATGACTTGATCTTTCAAATATATATATATAGTACTGCTACTGGGTTGCATTAGTTTGTTTTAGACGTTGCTGGTCAAACGACTTAATTTGTTGTGGTTTTATGGTTATAATTTTGCATCAAAAGGAAGCATTCATTACATGGCACGCAATTCAGGCAAAGTATACTTGTATCAAATAATTTTGATGTTCAACGCTAAATACCAGGTCAAAGAGAGTAAGTAGAGTACTGTGGGCCAGGGGATGGTAAGCAAAGGCCTAGAGATTTGTCCCTCGTTAAAAAACTACCCAGGTTTCAGAGCTAATGTTTCTTTCATAGTTTAAAAACTGAAATGTTGAGAGAGATATTTAACTCTCAAATCAAAGGCCAAACTACCCCACAGGAGCACTTTGATAAGTGTGTCTTGCACTACAGGCATGACAAAGTGATACCTTTAAGTAGAATGAAATGTCATATTAGAGCAATAACCAAGAGTCAAAGACTTCAGGGAGTTATTGGTTCGCTGTATCAAGGCAGTTTCTGTATCTACAGTTGTATCCACCATTAATTTTACATCTTATTAAAATATCAACCCCCAGCACTATGTAGCCTACAGATCTTGCTGAGCAAATTTCTGCCCAGCACTTGTGTCCCTTCACCTCCTCACCACAGGGAGCCATACCAGAGGGTCTCACAGGAAACCTGTCAGGCTGGTGTTTTCTTGTTTGACAGTGGCTGTGCAGTTAAGATACACACATTTAAGTTTTTCAAGAAGAAACAACCCCCCCCCCCCTTTTTTCCCCCTCATTGAGTCAATGCTGACAACAGCAAATTATATTTCAATTTGGTGCCTACAATCTGGTTTATAATATAAATTGAAGGATTAAAGATTGAAATTAATATGTAACATTTCACTGAATCTTACTGGTTTTAACATACTAGAAGCTACAGTGCTTTTGAGTGAGATGCAGAAAATTGGTCTGAGATTTTCAATCTGTAAATGCCTTTGTAATGAAAACACAAATCTTGGAATATATTGTATATTCCAAACCTTGGAATATAAAGAGGGTACACTGACAGTGCTACACCATGAAGTCTTGCCCTTTGAAAACTACATGCAATGCAGTTGATAGCAGTGCCATTGGTGTTCCTGTTCATAAAACTTCACCATGGAATTTGGCTTGTGGAGAGTCACAAATCTCTCTCCAGCTCCTTTCTTGTTGAGAGATGGGGGAATCCCCATGTTGGGATGTTTCAATTCAATTTTGCCCTACTTGTAAAAGCAACTTGAAGTCCTCAAAGTTCTGTAAGACTGAAATAAGTGAATTGTGGGTTTGCCATTGACAATCAAAATACAAGGTTACGAGAAGCTATGCAATTATAAGCTTGCAAAACATTCTCTCGTATTTCCCTTTCATTTAGCTAACAAATTTTAAATTTTTTAATGTGCATTTTGAGCTCTAGAGCACACTTTTACCTAGATTTTTCCTGGAACACAAAAACTATTAACTAATGGAACTGATAGGAACACTTTCAAGGCAAGGGATTTCACAGGGCTTGTGAGCATACAGAGATTCTTTAATGTTACTACAGACATCTGGCAAAGTCACATTTTAAATACACTACAGAAATTATACAGCATCCCATTCAATCACTGGGAATTTGATTTTTCTGCTATTCCTACAAATAATTTGCAACTGACTCAATGCAATACAAGTAAAATCTTGTCCTTCATGATTAGTCAAAAAACTTAAGAGAGTGTAACTGTTAAACATCAATGGTGTAGTGCTTTGGGCAGTAATGTGCCCTTTCAGTAGAGTAAAACATTCAAATTTACTCAAGGCGTCTGCACCTTAGATCCTGAAAATATGCAGAGACTGACATTCAAACACTGGTTGCACATAACATGACAATTTGCAAGACACGTCGTGCTTATTACAAAGAAGGAGCAAAGTTTAAAATTTAGTTGAATACAGTGTAAACTTACCTCTCATTGTAGAGGGAGAAAATTCCTTTTAATGGCAGTTGTTTGTGTTGAGTTTGTTTTCCTTCTTTCAAACACTGACTCCTGGCCCTACACGCTCTTACCTTATATCTTGTCTCTTTCGAGAACTCTTGATTCAACAGGGTTAACAGAGTGAAAATCAACAAGAGACAGACTCTGGGGAGACATTGATTTAGAAGCTGCCACACTTTTAAATTTTACATGCGGTTTCTTTTGAAAATGGAGTTGCTATTAGAATGTATAAAGCAGCAACCAACTGTACTTCAGAGGCGTTTACAAGGCCATGTAGTAGGACCAGGAGGAATGCTTTAAACTGACACAGGTCAGTGTTAGATCAGGTACTAGGAAGAAATTCTTTACCATAAGGGTGGTGAGGCCCTGGCACAGGCTGCCCAGAGAAGCTGTGACTGCCTCATCCCTGGAAATGTTCAAGGCCAGGTTGGATGGGGCTCTGAGCAGCCTGGTTGTGTGAAAGGTGTCCCTGCCCACGGCAGGGGTCTGGAACTGGATGATCTTCAAGGTCCCTTCCAACCCAAAGCATTCTGTGATTAGGTAGGAAGAGGAGGAGGAAGATTTTGAGGAGCAAAGCAGCAGCAAGTTAACTTGTATAGAGATGTAAATTATCAGTGTTTTGATTTTGGCGTTTCTTCCAAGGACCGCTAGGAAAGACAGTGGATTTTAAGTGATTTAACAGAGATCTACCATGACAGTTGAAAACAGAAATGTCTAAACAAAACATTGGTAAACACACATATTATGTTTTAAACATGTCACAATAAATGCTGTTAGCCATTGCCTCGAACAATTTTCCAGAACAGCCTTTTTAGCATCATAGAAGATTACAGCATACAACCTTTTATAAAACAAGACTGTTTATTAATTAGGGCAAATAATAAGGGTCAGAAAAGTGATCTCTAGCTCTGTCAACTGAAAAATAAATCACTGAAACTGCTAACTGCTTCAATAAGAAAGCCTGCTACTTGATCTTTCACTATAAAGCATTTAAAGGCTGGGGGGGTTGTTGGGGTTTTTGTGAATTCATTAAAACAGCAAAACCAAAGTACCACGTGGAAGTGCACTTCCTCACCACAGCTCATGAAAATGTGAGTTGTGAAGCATTTGATTCTGGTCCTGTCAAAGTCTATGGCGAAGTTTTTATTGGCTTCAGCTGAACTGGGATTGGAGCAAAAAATGAGGTAACTGATCACTTCAGGTAATAAAAAGTACAAGGATCTGCCAAATTATTTACCACAATGCTGTTGCCAAACCCAGTTTAGAGTTCATCATTCTATTGTTATAATGATGCCCACTTACATTAACTAGAATGTTTGACTCTGATCTGCCCTTAAAAGTTATATTTGAAATTTGAAAAGTATAGCAAAATTCCTTGTCATTCCTCAGATTACCAGTTGTGAATAAGATGAATTTATTACCTGCAGCTTATTAGCAGCACTGTTTATAGCTTTAAATAAACCATCAAAGTAATAAAAAACCACAAAAACCAGCAACAAACCGAACTTTTCTATCCACAGTCTCTCCTGCCAACAAAAGTTTTACTGCTGTTATCCTCGTTTGTTCCATGTAGTATAGAGCACAGGAAGGAAATTCCAGGTTTAAAAGCCATTTTCAAACACTTCAAGCATGGTCTTTCTGTACTGTAAACATCTTTCAATTAATTCCTGTCACTACAAATTTATCACTATCATTTCCAGAATCAAGAACTTGCATGCATTTTCCTCTCAAAAATCTTAAGCAGATCTTCTCAAATAACCTGCTCTTTATTCAGCTATTTTTGACTATTTCCAGTCATTTCTGAACTGCATAAACAGTTACTTAATCTTATGAACATATTTTCTTCTACTCATCTGTCAGAACATTTTGAATGCACTTGTCACTGGCTATATTTAATTCTAACTTTGATGTTAAGTGCTGTCATTTTTTGAGTGATGGGTAGCAATATTTTAAACTCTGCTCATCTATTATTTGTAAAACAATTTCCAAATAAGCATTTATGTAAATTAATCACAGTGAAAAAGAAAATGCTAATTTAGCCTATGATTAAAAAACGAAAAAAACCTCTGACAACCCTTTTGATTTTTTTTTAAATGGAGTTGGTAACAACATGCCCTCTTCTGAAAGCACATAAAGGGGGCTTACGAGAAAGATGAGGACAAACTTATTAGCAGGGCCCACTGTAGCAGGACAAGTGGTAATGGCTTTAAACTAAAACAAGGTAGATTTAGACTAGATATAAGGAAGATATTTTTTTACCATGAGGGTGGTGAAACACTGGCACAGGTTGCCCAGAGAAGTTGAGGATGCCCCATCCCTGGAAACATTCAAGGCCAGGTTGGATGGGGCTCCATCCATGAAGGTGTTCCTGCCCGTGGCAGGGGTTTGGAATTAGATGACCTTTAAAGTTCCCTTCCAACCCAAACCATTCTACTATTCTATGATTCTTCATGCCATATAGCACTTATTGGCAGAGAAAAAGGGCCATGGTTTGTTTTCTTAAACATTGGCAATTTCTACTCTGGACAAAATCTTCCTGCTCCACTGCTCCAGTTTACCTGAGCATCTGAGGTTCTGAAACGTGAACTACAGTCACTGAAGATGAACTCTTCAAGACAAAAGCCAGCTTAACCACGTGTTAACCCTTCCATCTTCCTTGACTTTTGTCAGGCCTTTGGTGAGAAGTTATAACACAACAGTATGGCTAAAAACCCACTTTCCTAGGGTTAGTGAAGTAAGCAAGATCCCTCTAGTGAGGACCAGAACAGGCATGCAAAAGGAAGCAGGAGTTCCTCATTTGATAATGGTGATTTCAATCTGAAGTGGAGGCACACATGATACAGTGTGAATGAACTTCCACAGAAAGGCAGGAGGGCAGCTAGACAGAGCAAATACTGAGCACAGTGAATTTCACTAAATTAAGCCACTCTTGATTTGCCCTCTGGAAAAAAAATAATCAGAGCTGTGCTTTTTCTTCCAACCATACAAGAAGAGCTGAGCTCTCCACAGACTACCAGAATCTCCTCCTATATTTGAATGTCCAATGAAACTTTTTAATCACTCAACTGATCACTTTTTAATCAGTGAACTGATACTTGAAATACAGCTGATGGGGATGCTTCATTTTCATTAAGTGTCTTGTGATAACAATTACTTCTTTCACTCCTGCTTTTTTCCATAGCACCTACACTACTGAAACACTGAAGCAGTAGGGGCTGTCAGATGCAGGCAACTTGCTGCCTGTATTCTGGGAGCCTCCAGGAGCTAACACTTTAAAGGGAGCAGACAGACCTCAAAGCATCTGGAAAAATATTTCAGTCTAGAAAGTGGTGCAGTTAAACATAAGTTTTGAAACAGCCTCGTTTTAATTTCTGATGCAGTACCTACTTCATTTAAGAAACAAGAAACACTTCTGACTGCTCAGTAGTTCAAGCTTCAGTTTAATTTCTCTAAAGATCAGCAAGTACCGAGTACATAACATCCAATATTTCACATTAAACACCCAGCACTGATACCATACAAAGGAAAATATCTTCTAGTAAGAGTTAAAATAAAATACTCCCTATTAAAAATATGAGCTTGTTCAAGATCAAAGCTTTTATTTAAGTTTTTTTTCCTGCATGTCATTGCACATTTGTCCCACTTACCTTATACCAGTTCTGGTCCTTCCTAGATCCCTTCATAAATCATCCAGTGAAAACATAGACAGCTTTCGCAAGAGTGGGTGAGTTGAGGCAACACAAGTGCCAGTGGTGGCACCTTGGAAGGAGTGGAACCACATGACCAGAAGGAGGACTGGGAACATGAAGGAAACAAGACCTTTCAACTCATTGCTGCACTGAGCTTTCTACCAGCTCAATCATCTCTTGTTGTGTCAGAAGTCAAGCTTTCATAGATCAGCTTTAGCTCAATAGAATGAATTCTGAAGACTTTGCTTCATTTATTTGTACATATACTCAAGCTGTCAAATAAATGCACAGAGTAATATAAATGAAGAAATGCAAAGGAGAGCATTTGCTGTGAGGATACAAGACTGAGTGTGTATTTTGAAAGGCAGCACTCTCTTCCCTATTCCCACATATCTTAATGCCTAGCTTTATGTTTAAAGAGGCCATGTGCCAAATTAAATGCAAAATCTAATCTGTTAAAGCAACTGCAATTTTCTGCTTTGGTCAGAATCACAATTACAACCACAAACAACACAGTCAGTGATTAATAACAAGCCTAACCAAGACTCGTGTTATTACTGCCTATCTGATCTCATTCCTGCTCGTGCAGCATACCACAGGCTGGCAGCATCCACAGCCTGCACAAAGGTGCTGCATCCAGGATCTGTAGCGGATGTCTACTGTCCAACAGTGCTCAACAGAAACACGTGCTGCGGAAATCTTATTTTGCACACTCTCACAATGTGTTGATACATCAGACCCAATTCAGCTTTGGCCTGACCTTCTTCAAACTTCATCTGATTAGACACATTTGGGTTATTTGAATGTTTTATCTTTGAAACATTAGTTTTTGAAAAAGAGTGTCCTCAAGTCTCCAAAACACTGTTTCCAAACAATTGTGAAGAATCATTCTCTCAGCACAAGGCTATTTGTTAAACTTATTTCTAGAGCTTTTGTTGACAAATGGTTAGCCACTGAAAGCTAACCACTAAGATGTTTGTGTATGTTAGCGAACTATTTATGATACTGTGATAGCTCTAAAATAAAGTACTATTATGTACTGAAATACAATCCTTTCCATCCACTTTCAACAACCAAGCTGTAATCTCAGACTTGCACCATTAACTGCATGTTCTGCCTTTAACTTTCTTCCATCAACAACAGCTGAAGCTGCAGCATGTGCATCTGACTATTCTTCCGTGATTCTTTTCAGCCCATCAAAAATTGCCCTAAAGCATACTAAGAATTTTGCTGCAAAGCCCAGTTTACAGATTTAGCTGAAAGCCTTTTAAAGGAAGAAAAAATATATTTTGGCACTTAAATACAAAAGAAGAGCCAGAACAAGACCAAAACCAAGCATCATCTGTTAAGGAAAAGTGAAGTACAGGAGCAATGCTTTCTGTGAAAGAAGAGGGCATTGGGGATAGAGGGACATTGGAAAAACAGTGTAGAGCCAGGTTTGTTGTATCTGCAGTAAAAAAGATGCCAAAAGCACAGGCAGCAACTGCTGACCCTGTGAAGAATCACCACATGCTGCCCTGGGCACAAGGACCCCCAGTGCTTCTCTCCTGGTATTTTTACATCCATGACACCATTAAAGCTGTAGCTTACCATGTAGCCTTCTGCCTGGCGAGTCTTCAGTGATGCAGCTGACATTCCTGAAGGGTGGGATGCCATCCAGAGGGACCTGGACAAGCTCAAGAAGTGGGCCCATGGGAATCTCATGAGGTTTAACGAGACCAAGTGCTGGTGCTGCACCAGGGTCAGGGCAGCCCCCAGTATCAAGCCAGGCTGAGGAGGAACAGATCCAGAGCAGCCCTGGGGAGAAGGACTTGGGGTGCTGGTGTGTGAGAGGCTGGACATGAGCCAGCAATGTGCACTCACAGCCCAGAAAGCAAATCCCGTCCTGGGCTGCATCCAGAGCAGCGTGAGAGCAGGTGGAGGGAGGGGATCCTGCCTCTCTGCTCTGCTCTGGTGAGATCCCACCTGGAGCGCTGCATCCAGCTCTGGGGTCCCAGCACAGGAAGGGCATGGACCTGCTGGAGTGAGCCCGGGGGAGACCACCAAGATTAGAGGGATGGAGCACCTCTCGTATGAGGACAGGCTGAGAGAACTGGGATTGTTCAGCCTGGAAAAGAGAAGGCTTTGGGGTCACCTAATTGCAGCCTTCCAGTACCTGAAGGGAGCCTGCAAGAGAGGTGGAGAGGGACTTTTACAAGGGCNCTTTTCACAAAGGCCTGGAGTGACAGGACAAGGGGGAATGGCTTTACAATGAAAGAGTAGCTTTATATTAGATATTAGGAGGAAATTCTTTGCTGTTGAGTGGTGAGGCACTGGAACAGGCTGCCCAGAGAAGCTGTGGCTGCTCCATCCCTGAAAGTGTCCAAAGCCAAGTTGGATGGAGCTCTGAGCAACCTGATCTACTGAGAGATGTCCCTGCCCGTAGGAAGGGAGTTGTAACTGGATGATCTTCAAGGTCCCTTCCAACCCAGGCCATTCTATGATTCTATGATATATGACACACAAAACAGTCACACTCAACTCAAACACTGGCCGTTATTTTTCTGTTAACATATGTAATAATTCTAGCATTCTATGCAACAAAGAAGCTAATAAAGAAATATATCAGCTACAAATAAATACATTGATGCCAATCATGAACTGCAGCATTATTTTGGCCCTGAATCTCTGATTGATGTATTGCTTTAATTATGATTAAATCACAGAAAACTGCCAACTACCCATTACCTTCATCTTGCATTTAATTTGGCATATGGTCACTTTAAACATGTAACTGGACCTCAGAAAGCAATACTGCCATTCAGCACTGTGTAACATTAAATGATTTAAACAGAAAGAGGAAAGAGGAAAGTTTCCCTAAGGGGCAGTGTATATCAGCTAACACAGTTCTGCAACAGAGCTGGCTTGATTCTGGCTGAAGTGTCACACAGGCAGAAGAGCACATCACTGTCTGCAGAGGTGTATCCTCCAGCACTCCTAGACTCTAGAGATTTTCATTTAGAATATACCACGAGCCAAGACAACATCTCATCACCAAAAGTAAAACTTCCCCGTCATCTTCTCGCGGCTGCACACTACTACTGCTCACCCTGAGCCAGCTCTCATTTCACGCAAAGGCAAGCTGACTCAGCTCAGCAAGATTACAGAAAAATTACCTCTGGCAAAAAAAAGGTAAATGCTCTTTTGCCAGCGGAGTGAATTCATTACTCACCTTGTGGCCAGAGCTCATCACTAGGAGTGAGAGGGTGAAGCAGGGAAGGAGGGACAGTAAGGCCCTCTCCTTTAGGTGTCAGCAAGCAGCTGAGGCAGCCCAGCCCTGCTGCCACGCCACATCTGGAGGCAGCAGCACATGCTGCAGCACTGGAGATCATTCCTCAGACCTCAAGCAGATGATTCCCATTAAAGTGTTACCTTAAGTACTTATATCTGTCTCCTAGCTATCAAATGACATTTTTGACTCTATAAAGGATCTATTTTTTCCAAGTGGAGACTCTTCATTTAGGGAAAGAAATGAGAAACAAAAAAACCCAGTACTGCTCCTGGCTGGTATGCTGCACAGGTTGTGTTACAGTGCTTCAATTTAAGATTTTGATCTTAAATAGAGAGAAAAAGTGTATTAGCTTATGTTTCAGCAAGATATTTTTATTATATTAAATTCTTGACTTCAGAGAGAAACACATACAATATCACTCCTGGCTACAGGCACTCAGTTATGAACTACAGTTCAGAAGGCATTTCAGCCCACCAAAGCTCAGTTCCTAAACAGCAAGTAACAGCTGCATTTAAAACAAAGCCATTCCTTATTAAGACAAGAATCCAAGTATATTCAGAATCATTAACATGCCTAACATGACTTCTAAATACACATTTTAATATGTACACTTTAATCTACAAATTAAAAAAAAAAATCTAATTAACATGATCCATCAAAGGAATTTTTCTATCCCTGAACAGATCCTTCAGAAAAGCTGCTTATAAGTATCCTGGATACCAGGATACTGTAAAAGCACTTACTCTCAACATACTCTTTTGTTGTCTTAGACAAAAGTGTTACAAAATACCATTTGGTTACAAAAAGATAAAATGCACAAACTTCGAGAAAGATTTCCTAGACAGAGGATGGCAACGAGCAGCAGGGGTAAGTTTAATGAGAAAACTGTGGAAGTCTCACTGGCTGATCTCAGGACAAGATTTATCTCATAACTGGAAAAGAAAATCACTGGATAAACTGACTTTATCTGACGGTTATGGACATCAGTGATTAAGTTTTCAGTCTACTCCACCTCTATTAAAACCATGTAAAATAAATTAAACTTAACAACAGCTGTCACAATTTCTGTTTCACTCAACTTCACTATGTGATTGCCAGAATAAAGGATCTACTCCAGCAATGTTCAGGCAAACACTGTGTCTGTGGTTCATTTAGTGGCATAAATGTATTGTCTGTGTTTCCCTGCCTGTAAATCTGGGGCTTGTTGTTTGTGATTTCTCATGTAACATGATTTTACAGCCATGTACCCACCCCCACATTCTCTTTAGAGACATTCTGTAATGGAAACAAACAACATAACGGTACTGTTTAAAGTTCATGTTGCCATCATTCGAGAAAAAAATCAAACAGGACACTAGCAGTTTTAGTTTATTGATACATTGTTCCCAATTTGGGACAAGAAACTCCACAGCAACACATTCACACAGAAAACCAAACACTGCAACTAGATGGAAAATGCATTTCGTACCAGTTCTATGTATCACCCTCCTCTCAGGCTCACTTGAGGGAAACAATGTGCTCTAAGTGTAACAATATAATGGAGATTGGTGGAGATCCTGCAGGGAAATAAAAATTGTGGGTCCTTCCCCACTGGAAACGGCACTTTCAATAGAATCAGCAGCGTAAACGCATCACCATCAGGATACAACTAGAGTCATTTTCTGTCATCAGGCCTCGTTCATATGTAAAACAGCAACCCCCCTGTTTCCCAGGGAAAGAAGTTCTCCCACCCCCCACATGCGCTCCTCCAGCTGCAAGCAACACAGGTGCTAACTTACGCAAACACAAGGAAAACTCACTCTGCTGGTTTCTGGCTTTGGTGAGCTGCTGCTTCTCCCTCCACCCTCTGCCCTGGCCTCTGGGTGACTTCGCTCCTCTCCTCAGTGCTGATGACTTTCACACTTACCTTTCATTCCCTCCCCATCCACGGCTGCATTTCTTCCTGCTGCTTCTTGAAATTAGGCATGAGAAAAGCAGAACCTCAGCTTTTCCTCCTGAAGTCTCTTACCTTTCTGCTTTCTCATTTAATACTGATCACTCCATCTTTTCGTTCCAATGTTGAGGCTTTTTGTAACCTTTTTTTTTTTAACATCTAATCTGATTGGCTGTAGCCAAGTTTCTAAATGCATTTCACTACAGAATTCATTTCACTCTGTGGTTCAGTATTGCCTGGAGTGCTACAAACTGAGTCTTCAAAAGACTTACTCGCTCATTAGCATACACCTTCCTCTTCTGAGCAATGCCTTCAGGTGCAGTCACCCTCTTTTCAAGAGCATATTCCTCATCTTTACCTCTGAGGCACATTCCTCCTGCTCATCTCGGCCTGCCTATCTTCAATCTGCAGAGAAAGCAAGACACCACAGTTCACCCATCATCCCCCTGCACGACGCTGATGTCTCCTTTGCTCCTACCCTGTTCTGTGCAGATGGTGCCCATTTCCCTTATTCTTTAACAAGCATACAGCAAAAGATACAGGAATTTACTGTCTACAAACCAGGTGGCTTAGACTGCTCTAAATAAAAATAAACTGCTTTAGCCAGTCCTCGCTAACGTAGGCCTCTAGAACCTCTCTGAAGTTTCACCATTTAAATTTAGACTGCTTTAGATAAAAATAAAGAAAGAATAAATAGATATTCTCTCTGTTCTCTTGCTACTTGACTTTTGGCCTATTACAAGAAAGCTGGAAAGAGACTTTTTACAAGGGCATGTGACAGGACAAGGGGTAATGGCTTTAAACTGGAAGTAGGTTTAGATTAGATATTAAGATGAGATTGTTTAGTGTGAGAATGTTGAGGCACTGGAACACATTGCCCAGAGAAGTTGTGGCTGCTCCATCCCTGGAAGTGTTCAAGGCCAGGTTGGATGGGGCCTTGTGCAACCTGATCTAAGGGAAGGTGTCCCTGCCCACGGCAGAGGGGATGGAATTGGATGATCTTTAAGGTCCCTTCCTACCCAAAACATTCCATGATCCCATTTACGATTCTACTCAGGCTCCAGGCCTGCAGTGACTTATTGATGGGGAATGCCCGAATCTTTTGGAAAGCTCTGACATACAGACATATAAAAGAGGAGGTGGCGGGTGGTGGCTCGGCGAGCCCCGCCGCGGGGGGAGGCGGACGGGCGCGGGGAGCGGCGTCACCGCTCGGTGACGGCGACAGGGGCAGGGCGGGAGGGCCGCCCTACAAAGCGCTGTACAATGGGGCGGCTGCCGGGCTCCATCTTGGCGGCGGCGGCCGCCCCGGAGCCCGCGGCTGGCGGCGCTTCCCCTCCGCGGGAACGACATGGCCCCGCCCCGGTTCCTCCAACAAAGCGCCAGCGCTTCACTTCACCGAGGAACCGGCCTCCCCCATACCCGACACCGCCACCCCGCCCGTCCCCGCCTTCAGCCCCCC